>JACEIK010004461.1:0-133627 GCA_018107945.1 Datura stramonium
TGTCAGGATGTTATGACACATTTGTATACCTTTTTCATGAGTTTTTCCTGTCTTTTAGTGCTTTTTTAAGTTAATTCAAATGTTAAATTATTATATCATAGGTATCTAGACAAAATAAAGAAATTGCACAAAATCAGACAAAAATCTGCACAGAATTGATCACAACGGACCATAGAAGGATTCTGTGGTCCATCTGCCTAACCGTAGATGGACTTTAGAGGAGTTAAAAGGGAGGAAAAAATTGGCTAATTTTAGAACAATGTACGGTGTCACTTACAGGCCATAGTTTCAACCTACAAACAGTAAATACTATCGTCAAGCTTAACAGAGATGAGTGAAAAAGGTCGACTTAACAGAGCCTACATACAAATCGCAAGTGATTCTATGGTCCAAAGATCTAGCCAACGGAAACCCAAAGACAATATTCTATGAGCCTCAAATCAAAAGTACAGTGGAGGATTGATGTCCCCCAAGCGCATGCATGCAACACATAGTTGTCAAGTAATATAGGGTAGTGAAGTACCGATTATCAATCCCTCAGAGACTTTCAAATTAATCTCTCAAGGTTAAATATTTATTTCGCTACTCTAGCAAAAACATATATAAATAGGGAATTATTTGGAGAATTAAACTACTAAACTTGAAATGAAAATTAACTAATAAACTAAAGCTGTTGCAAATTTGTTTTGTATTCAAATGATGATGAAAATCTATGGAAATGACACTTTCGCTTCAGGATGATTTTTCAAGACTTGATTATGCTAGATTAATTCTTATTAAGGTTGCTAGTTGCAAATTACTATCCTCTTTCTTGCCACTCTCTCGAGCACCCAAGAACTATCTCATGAACCCTAATGCCTAAATCCCTATGCTCGCAGGAGAAACATGAAACGATGGTTATTCCTACTTGTATATCAACTAAACAGGGTTGAAGGGTATATCCCTATCTTTATCAACAACTTCTAACCTTCAACCCATGGGCAAAAGGATATTTGAATTCCTGTTTTATATTTACTATTAACCCTTTTAGTTTCCTCTCTCGAGTTCAACTAAAAGCCAACAAATTTATTCACAAGGTGATTAGTCTAGTGAATAAGAAATTAAAATAAGTAAATATAAACAATCTTTAACAAAGAATCAAAAGTAGCGATAATCAATCTTTCAAACTTCAACCATAGTTATGGCCAAAACCAGAGATGGGCATTTAGCCACTCATGTTCAAGTAGAAAAACAAAGAAATCATCATTCGAAGCATAAAAATGATAGAGAAAAGAAGAAACCTAAGTTATGAACTTATCTCTCCTCCAAAGCTATGTTACAACCCTAATTATGATCAAACAAAATGATGTATGATTGCTAATAAATGACCTAGATGTTACATTTTTAAGTGATCCCTCAAATGATGCTTTTCCCTCAAATAATTGGCTTTAGAAATCAGCAAAATCTATCCAGGAACACCCCTGGCATGCTGCTCCCTCCATAGCCCCCAAGTTTGGCTCAATTTTCCTTCAATGTTTTGCTCTGGGCGCACTATGCCAGCCATAGCACCAAGGTTTTAGCCAAATTTATGAACTTTTGGATCCTCCGGGTGCCACACCACTCAAAGCACCAGAGTGTTAGTCAAAATTCTGAGCAATATAACCGTCTAGCGCCCACTCTATCCAAAGCACCAGATTGTTGGAAAATTTTCTAAGTCTGGGATGCTTCGAGCGCTCCTCGCCTCTCATCTTGCCACGGTGTTGATCAAATTCTCCTCTGAATTTTGAGACCTGGTGCCCGACGCCACCCATAGCACCAACTTTGGTGCATATTTCTCTAAAGTTTAGGGGTTGGCGTGCCACGCTAGCTATAGTCCCAGGTCGACTTTTGCGAACTTTTCTTTCTTTATACCTTGGGTCATTTTTGGGTCCTTTTTCCTTGGTTTCCTGCTCAAAACATCTAAAAACATTTGTTACCTCAAAGCTCAAAAGACATCTGAAAACATGAATGCATGAATTGCACAAGGATTATGAACTCAAAATAAGGCAGAATATGGGTTAAAACATGGAAAATAGGCATAAGAATATGCCCAACATCACCACCCCACACTTAAATCATTGTTCGTCCTCGAACAATCTTCATTTCCGTACACAAACTCATATTTTTTCACCACTTGTCACCTCTATCAATTCACACTCAAACAACTAGCATAGAGCATATGATTAAATGGTTAATCAACTTATAGCAATTCACATCAAGCACATGCATAGTTTTCATATTCAAGATTACATAACTTATGTAACCGACTCATTTTTTTCAAAATAGGGCCAACATGATTAAATACGAAACATGCCACATATAGTACACCGACTTAGACATCTTATGCCTCTCACTTTTGATGATGTTCCTCTCTCAAATTATCAATGCAAAAGCATGGAACATAATAAGCAAGCCACACTTACACTCACAAATGATGTATCATACACATGCAACATACCATAAGCTTGCCCTTTATGTACACCTAGACTACGTAGTTATTTCAAGAGATTAAGATCATAAGAACTTTTCTTGGTTGCAATGTAGGCTAAGGGATAGGTAGGAATGATTTTATTTGATAGTGACTACCAATCCTAAGAATTTTAAGACATCTTTTTTCATCTTTCAGGTCCACCACTTTTTCCTTTATTGTACACCCTACACTCTACTCACCCTTTTTTTTTCTTTTCATGCCCCTTTATTTACTACTTGACTGCTAGCTTCTGCTTGTAGAATCAATAGGAGTATTCACTATTAAATATCTCTATTTCATTGTCCTAGCAGCAAGTAGACAACATGTTTTTGGGCACCCCTTCTTCCTACTTTCTCTTCTTACTTTCCACACAATTTTTTTCTTTCCTTTCCCTTATTATTCATACATTGGTGAACCTTCACTTTCAAGTCTAAAAGTTCCTAAGACTACTTTGGATCAACAATTATGGAGGTCACACAACAAAAGGGAGTAGGCTACCTTTGTGTCTAAGAAAAGAATTAGACTTATGTCTCAAGGGGGTTACTAGGGAAAATATTCAGGAAGGTAAAACATGGAAAACATGACTTTTTCAAAGAAATGCCTTAATCATCTCTTAATTCTTTAATAACTATCCATCCAACATACACTAAGGTAAGTTCTAGATGCTACATTATGTACAAAATACAACAATTAAGCTTACTTCATATGGCATTAAGAGTCTAGTCGGTTTCCTATAGCTACACATACATACAATCACATTGAATGACATTTTTAATTATTAAGCCCTAAAGTTACTTAAGCTGAATTAAATAACTATGTGTGTCTCTCATGGAGTTCTCACATATGCAATTAAGACGACTCCTTCATTGACTATAGTATAGTCGCTAAGTAGAATGTCAGAGAGCAGACAAGTGATTTATGTCTGACTCAATCCTAAAAATTAAAAAAAAATGTGACTAGTTTTCCTTAAGATGGTCGTCATCCATCTATCATAGGGAAGGGTCACTACTCCATGAAGACAAAAAATTAAAAAAAATGACTTTAAAATAAACCAAACACTACTAAGAGACGAACAGATCATCCAGACATAACAAGGCGTCATTCAGGTTCTCAGTCATCAGTAATACTATCGATTATAAACCAGACCTAATCAATCATAGAGACACTATAACATGGAATGAAAACTAATGCTACAACCTACTATGAATATAGCAAACAAAGAGTAAACATGAAATCTTTCCTCCACCCACATTTAAAAAGTGCACTGTCATCAGTACATAAATAAACATATCAAGTAAGTAGAGAAAAGGAACTTCCTGGGCCTCTATGCGCAACCATCATCATCAGGATTATACTCCTGATCATTATCATCATCAACATCGCCACTGATGTCACCCAAGCACACGCAA
The DNA here is from genome assembly GCA_018107945.1 of Datura stramonium. Lineage (NCBI taxonomy): Eukaryota > Viridiplantae > Streptophyta > Magnoliopsida > Solanales > Solanaceae > Datura > Datura stramonium. The sequence continues at coordinate 3,898 of JACEIK010004461.1, forward strand.
GCGCACATGGGTGTCAAGTAATATAGGATTGAAAGTCTTGATTATCGATCCCATAGAGACTTGTCAAATCAATCATTATAAGATTATTATTTTTATTTTTCTATTCTAACAAAATAGATAAAATGGAAAATAGGTTGGAGAATTAAACTATGAAAACTTGAAATGTAAAATTAACTAAAACTAAGATTGTTGAATACTTTTTTGTACTTCAAATGATGATGAAAATCTAGGGAATTGACATTTTCGTATCAGGTTGAGTTCTCAAGACGTGATTACACTAGATTTTTTCCTCCTAAGGTTGCTAGTTGCAAGTTACTATCCCATTTCTTGCCACTCTCCTGAGCGTCTAAGAACTATCTCATGAACCCTAACGCCTATATCCCTAAGGTCGCAGGAGAAACATGAAATTACGATTATGCTTACTTGTATTTCAACTAAATAGGGTTGAAAGATATCCCTATCCTCGACAACAACTTCTAACCTCCAACCAATGGGCTAAAGGATCTTAGAATTTCTGTTTTATATTTACTTTTAACCCTTTCGATTTTCTTTCCTAAGTTCAACCAAAAGCCAATAGATTTAATCACAAGGTGATTAGTCTAGTAAATAAGAAATTATAAAAAGTAAATATAAATAACCTTTATGAAAGAATCAAAACTAACAGTCAGTAGTCTTTCAAACTTCAACCATCAACTATGGACAAAACCCGAGAATGGGTGTTTAGCCACTTATAAACAAGCGGAAAAATGAAGCTAACATCATCATTCTCAGTAAAACTAGAAAGAAAAGAATAAACCTAAGTAGAACCTATCTCTTCTCCAAAAGATGCATTTACAACCTTCAAAATGAGGAATGATATAATGAATGATATCTAAAAAATGCCCTAGATGTTATATATATAGGTGAGCCTTCAAATGACTCTTTTACTCTCAAGTATTTGGCTTAAAAATCAGCAAAATCCCATTCAGGATAGTTTGGCGCACCACCCCATGCATAGCGCCACAGAGTTAGTCAGATTTCCTTTGGAAAATGGCTTTGGGCACCCTACTCTCACAATAGAACCAAAGAGTTAGCCAAATTTCTGCACTTCTAAACACCTTTGGCGCACCGCTCTCACCATAGCACTAGAGTGTTATTCAAATTTGTGAGCTTCAAGACCCTTCCAGCACCCCACTCTCACCATATCCCCAAAATGTTAGGAAAATTTTCTAAGTCTGGAGTGCTTCTGGGGCTCCACGCCGTCCATCTCGCCAAGGTGTTAGTCAAACTGTTATGTATGAATCTAAGGTACCTGGTGTACCACGCCATTCATAGAACCAACTTTGGTGTATTTTCTCTGAAACACAAGTGTTGGGCGTGCCACGCCATCCATAGCCCCGGGCTAACTTTCGCAAACTCTTCTTCTTCACACCTTGAGTCATTTTTGGGTCCTTTGTCCTTGGTTTCCTACTCAAAACATCTAGAAATATTCATTAGCTCACAAGACAAGAAATCATGATTTCATACATTTTATAGGGATTATGAACTCAAAACAAGGTAAAATATGGGTAAAAACATGGCAAATGGACATAAGAATATACCCAACATCACCACCCCACACTTAAACTATTGTTCATCCTCAAATAATCCTCAATTCCATGCACAAACTCATATTTTCTCATCACTTGTCACCTCTATCAATTCTCACTCAAACAACTAGTATAGAGCATACGACTAAGTGGCTCATCAACTTATAACAATTCACATTAAGCACATGTAGAGATATCACATTCAAAACTACACAACTTCTATAACCGACTCATTCTTTCAAAACAGGGCCAACATGATTAAATACAAAACATGCAACATATAGTACATCGACTTAGAATATTATGCCCCTCTCTTTTAGTAATGTTCCTCTCTCAAATTATCAATGCAAAGAAAGGAACATAATAAGTAAGGCGCACTCACACTTAGAAAAGATGTGTCATACATATGCAACATACCATAAGCTTTCCCTTTTATGTACACTTAGACTACTTAGCAATTTCAAGAGATTAAGATCATAAGGAATTTTCTTGATTGTAATATCGGCTAAGGGATGGGTAGGAATGATTTTTCTTTTATAGTGACTACCAATCCTAAGCACTTTTAAGAATTTCAAGTCCACCACCTTTTCCTTGTTGTTCACCCCTCACTTTACTCACCCTTTTTCTTTTCTTTTCATGCCCTTTTTTACATTACTTGCCTTCTAGCCTTTTCTTATAGAATTACTAAAAAAATTCACTCTTAAAACTTAAAACTCTTTCTTTCATTTTTCTAGAAGAAAAGTAAACAACATATTCTTGCAGGGACCCCTTCTTCCTACTTTCTCTTCTTACTTTCCACACATTTTTCTTTCTTTCCCTTTCCTGTTATTCATGCATTGGTGGACCTTCACTTTCAAGTCTCAAAGTGCCTAACACCACTTTGGATCAACAATTCTGAAGGTCTCACAACAACAGAGAATAAGCTACTTTTGTGGCTAAGAAAAGAATAAGGCTTAAGGCTCAAGGGGTTTAACTAGGGAAAATGTTCAGGAAAGTGAAATAAACATGGGAAACATGGCTTTTTCAAAGGAATTCCTTAATCATCTCTTAACTCTTTACACAACTAGCCATCCAATCATACACTAAGGAAAGTTCTAGATGCTATAATATGTACAAAACAAAGCAATTAATCTTACCTCACATGGTATTAAAACTCTAGTCGGTTTTCCATAGCTACAAATTCATACAATCATATTGAATGATATTTTTCATTATTAAGCCCTACAAGGTATTAAGTCAAATTAAAGAACTTTGTGTGTCTCTTATGGATTTCTTACTTAAGATGACCACTTCATTGCCTAAAGTGTCTAAGTGGAATGTCAAAGAGAACACATGTGACTTATGTCTGACTCCAACAAAAAAACACATGACTAAATAAGATGGTTGTCATCCATCTATCATAGGGAAGGGTCACTACTCTACGACGACAACGATTCCTAAAAATGAAAAAATTACCTGGTTCAAAGATCTCCCCTTTTAAAAAGAACCGACGCCATAAGAAAAATTGAAGGGTGGGTGAGACATGCCATTTTCAAAAGATTTCAAGCCAAAACTTGATGGCATACTCACCCTTAACTTTGAAAATTCAGACTCTAAAATTAACTAAATAAATCAAAATTATCAAAGACAAATAGATTATACAACATCATAAGGCATCAAAGTCATTAGTCATCATCAATACTAACTATTACAAATCATGACCTAACAAATCATAGAGCTACTACCACAGGGAATGACACTATGCTATGGCCTACTAAAAATATAGCAAAGAAATAGCAAACAAGAATCTTTCTTTCACTCCACACTTAAACGGTGCACTGTCCTCAGTGCACACACAATTATATCAATTAGGTAGAGAAAAGGAACTTCCTAGGCTGTTATGCATCATCATCAGGATTGTACTCCTGATCACCTTCATCCTCACCATCAATCTGCATGGCTCCCATGTCAGCATCCTCCTCCTCATCATCAATGTCCAGATCATCAACTCCATCAATGAGCACCGTGGCTTCATCATCATCTAGTGGCTCCTCAAAGGTAGGTCCTACTATACACATCTGCATAACACTCTTCGTGAATGGGTATCTATCCTCTAAGGCTGACATCTCATCATCTGTGTAGGTCGACCTCTGATCCTCAATTGTAAATCAAGCATAACGAATATAAGGCCCCTCTAACTATCATCTCAGGCTTGGCGATCAGCTATAGTAAGAGATGGAGCTGTGGAAATGATGGGATCCTTAACCTTTGTGACTTTCATCATCCTTCCTACTAGGGGCCCTGATCTAGGTAGACGAAGGTCTGCCTCCTCTTCCTCAATGCCTTTGCCTCTCAAAAACTGAGTCAAGAGACAACCATAACAGTATTTTCACCTATAGTTGTCTCTCACTCTCCTCATATTTCCTCTCAATACTGCACCAAAATTGAGTGGTAGCCCTTTCATTAGCATGTACACCAACACGGCTCGCTCTCTACTGACTTTAGTGATGTGTGTCCTAGGGAGAAGTGTGGCACAAATAATTTTTAGCACACTTTTGCCTCTTTATTCATGTAGGAGAATGGAAGTGTGTAATGAATGCCGTGATGATCCCTTGCCCAATGTGTGGCTGAACGCTCACCACATAGAGTATGGCGGATGTCGTGATATGGAGGCTTCTCATGAAGTACTCAAATGGGTCTACCGCTCTTGTGCCGAGGAAGGCATTGGATGTTTTAATAGTGAACTACACCATATGTCCCCGTATTTTGACCTCATTTCTCTCCCCAAAAGAAGTGTCCTAGTTTGCATAAAATTTCCTCACCAAAGTGTGGTTGCACTCCTATGGCTCTGCATAGATGTAGCGTAGTCCCATTTCACGGACCTTGTCCCGAATGGCGGAAAACTCAAGTGTGAGGTGGCCTTCGTCAATCCAATTCTCAGGAGCATATTTGACCTCATTTTGTGTTTTAAACAATGATAGCCCATAAGGCCCCACTACTCTCTCTCCAAACCTTCTAGCAGAGGCTCCCTTAGCTGATCAAGACCCTTTTATGTCTTTTAGGATCCGATTGAAACCCTTGCCAGCTGCCACTATCTCCTTTCCTTTGTTACTGTTTGATGTCATGACACCTATCAAACAAATATTAGGAACTTCACAAGATTATTTTGTGAACAAAACGGCTAGCTAATTAGGTGTAACCGGTGCAAAGTGACCCCACACATAATTTGCTAGTACACTTGTGAGAATTTATCAAATAGGGTACTCAAGACTTCCCCCATTATAATCCAAATCTCAACCTCCAAAATATTCACCAACTTCCTATTACAACCAAGTTCATGAATTTTTTCACATCTCTCCTCTATTAAGGTTTTTTCAAGAATGCCTCACTTTGGCTATCCTTTCACCTTTCCTCCATTAATTCATACATGGAAATAGCTACATTCAATTCATACAACAACCAAAAAGTATTTACTATAATCCATGATGAATTAACATGAATTTGTCAATAACTCAAGATTCTTCACATTAAAGACTTCAAGAACAAAGTACTTTCTCTCTCTACAATCAATATTCTACCCAACAAAATCATGAAATTCAAATTATCAACCCCTCTCATCCCCACAACTTCAAATCATTACATTCAACCAAAACTAAGAAACCCAATATGGATAACACATTACCATGGAAGAATTTAAGAGATTAAAGCTCATGAAACCCACATTATGAAACTTAAGATTTTCTTTAACAATGGTGATTTTTTGTCTTTAACTTGGGGAAGAATGGTATGGGGCATGCTTTTCATACTACCTAACAAAGAGAGATGAGAATTAATTACTTGAATTGGAGAGATAAGCTTCACCAAACTTCTTGGAGAAGACAACAATGGGGGACAAGGGAGAGGGAGGTCACGACCTTCTAGAGGTGAGAGAGAGAATTTTATTTTGATTTTTGTTTTGACTTTAAGTGAGAGGGGATGAATGGGGATTTAAAATAAAGGTGTGGTGCATGGGTTTTTTGTAATTTTAGTGTCCTTGGCTCAACTTTTACCCATTGGACCAAAAAATTTTTGAACAACAACACCCTGATATGGTGCGCCAGTCACCTCGCCACACACTAAGAAATTTTTTTTCTTCGTGGACAGGAGCTGGCATAACGCTCCATCCATAGGACCAACCTAAATTTTTTTCTTTTCTGGAGCTAACACCTGGTGCCCCACGCCAGGTATATCACCCCAGACTTAACCTTTTTGCATCTAAAACCCTATTCATCTCTGCAAAATAAAAAATGTTAGAAAGATGTGGGTTACCTCCCACCAAGCGCCTTAGTTATAGTCGTGGCACGACATTCACAGGTTGCCTCCTGTGCAGTGCTTGATTTGAAGTTGCGACGTAATGAAAGTCACTCTCACTCCTTCAATCGAGTGAGATGAATAGGATCCTCTGTTGCACTTACTAAATTCTCATGCAGCCCATGCTGCTCCACTGCCCGCTTACACCCTCCGGGCTTTAATGCTGGTTTTACTGTGAAGTTATCATAATAAGGTGACCACCTTGACACTCTAAACACATCAAAGACTGCCTCTTAACCATCCACAATCATCAACATTTTACCCAACTTCACCTTTATGACCGTGTCTGTGGTGGATAAGAATCTCCTCTCTAGAATGAGGGGAACTGTTGCATCTTCTTGATAATCTAAAATTATGAAGTCCACTGATAAGATTAAAGTTCCAACCTTGATCAAGACATCCTCTATGATTCTATCAGGATAAGCAAGAGACCTGTCGGCAAGCTGCAGAGTCACTGTGGTCAGACGTGATTCACCTAAACCCAAGATTCTGAACAAAAATGCAGGCATCAAATTAATTCTTTCACCTAAGTCAAATAGTTTAGAATGCACTTCCTTATTTCCAATCACCAATTGTATGGGTGAAGCTCCTAGGGTCCTTCAACTTCTTAGGAATTTTGTTTTGTACCAAAGAACTGCACTCTTCCATGAGAGCCACAGTTTCATACTCTGTTAGTCTTCTCTTATTTGCCAAAATGTTATTCAAATACTCGACATACTTTGGAAGTTCCTACAAAAGCTCCACCAATGGTATGTTAACATGTACTTGCTTCAACATATCAAGAAATTTCTGGCAGGCTGGGTCCTACTTCTACTTCTTAAATCTTTGAGGAAATGGAGGGGGTGGCCTGGTTTCTACCACTTTCAGCTTTGAGTTTCTTGACTCACCAACCTCCTCCTGGATGTCCCAACATGCTCCTCATCAACTTTCTTACTCCAGGGATCACCTCACCCAACTCTTTACCACCGCACAAAGAATTTACACTCACATTTTCCTTAGGGATCTTCTCGGTGTTACTCGTAAGTTCCCCTTGCAGTTTATTAGTATGCTGAAGGGCCAATTGCCTCATCTATCTCTCAAGCTCATGAATGGACTTCTGCATCTCATTCACCACCTGGGTTTGCTGTACCATCCAATGCTTCATTGTTTCCTCAAGTGAACTGCTCAATTGCTGGCCCTGAGGTCTTGGATAGGTGTTCTGGGGCCTTTGGAAGTTTGGATTCCCTCCCCACGAGGGATTAGCTACATTCCTATACCCCTGGTTATAGCTGTTACCTCCAAAAACCACCATGACCTTGTTGCCCCAAAAATATTTATAGATTTAGGGTTAAGTGGACAACCTGAATAAGCGTGGCCTTCTCCACACACCTCACACAATGGGGGTGGAGTATGGACCTAATGGACCTGCTGAACTTGACTTCCTACTGGTGTGGTTACAAGATTGCTAATCACATTCACTAGATGACTTATATCCGCTCTGATAGCCGCCACACCATTTACCTCGAGCTTTCTTGGTACCTTGGCTGTTGTGAATTCTCTACCTGAGTCTTGGTAGTCTTGACTCCCCGTTGACATAAGGTTCAAACGAGCTTTTATTTCATCATAGCTCTTGGACAAGATTTGTCCCTATGCAGTAGGGTCAAGCAAGATTTTGGACTCTGGCTTCATCCCTTCTATATAGTTATGCCCAATAATCTCCTTTGGCTGTATGTGGTATGTACAATCTCTCAAGTAGCCCTTATATTGTTCCCCAGACAGAGCCAAGGTCTCACCATCTCTCTTCACAAAACCGGACATCTTCCCTCTTAACTCTTTCGTCCTTCCTGAAGAGAACCTGTTGATGAACTTGTTGGAGAGAATCTCCCAAGTAGTGATGGAACTTGTTGGCTCATTTTAAAGCCACTCGTTGGCCTTACAAATCAATGGAGATGGAAACAACGTTAGCTTTACATACTCATCTGACACATTCTTATAGTGAAAGTTCTCACTCAACTCCACAAACATCATCAGATGCCTATGGGGATCCTCGTGCTGCTTGCCCTGATATTGGCAAGTGTTTTGGACCAACTGCATTGTCCCTTCCTTCAACTTAAAGCTCAAAGTGATTGCCGGATTAACGATCACTTTAGAAGCGTTCTCCAAGTTTGGCCTTGCAAAATTCAACATAGAACCTTTTCCTGGTTGTTGCCCTGTACCTGGCCGTTATTCTCTAGGATTACCCTTCGAAAGGTTCTCTCAATTTCAGGATCAAGAGAAGCCAAAAGTGATTCTTTACTTCTCATATTTGGCATACATTAAGCACACAACACCTATAACTTCACAAACAAACACACAAAAATGTAAAATACAAAATTTCATAATAAAAATCCTAACCTACAAAAAATCAATCAATCTTCAAGTCCCCATCAACGGTGTCAAAAACCTAATGTCGCCCAAGAGCACGCAAGGGCATGTGGTCATCAAGCAATATAGGACTGGAAGTACCAATTGTCGATCCCTCAAAAACTTATCAGATCAATCATTATAAGGTTATTACTTTATTTTGCTATTCTATCAAAACAGATAAAATGGAGAATGGTTTGGAGAATTAAAGTACGAAAACTTGAAATGTAAAATTAACTAAAACTAAGATTGTTGCGGACTTGTTTGTACTTCAAATGATGATGAAAATCTAGGGAAGTGGCACTTTCATATCAAGTTGAGTTCTCAAGATGTGATTATGCTAGATTGATTCCTCCTAAGGTTACTAATTGCAAGTTACTACACCATTTCTTGCCACTCTCCCGAGCATCCAAGAACTATCTCATGAAACCTAACGCCTATATCCCTATGGTCGCAGGAGAAACATGAAATGACAATTATGCCTACTTGTGTTTCAACTATATAGGGTTGAAGGGTACATCCATATCCTCAACAACAATTTCTAATCTCCAAGCAATGGGCAAAAGGATCTTAGAATTCCTGTTTTATATTTACTTTTAACCCTTTCGGTTCCCTTTTCCAAGCTTAACCAAAATCCAATAGATTTACTCATAAGGTGATCAGTCTAGTGAATGAGCAATTATAACAAGTAAATATAAATAACCTTTATGAAAGAATCAAAACTTCCAATCAATAGTCTTTCAAACTTGAACAATCAACTATGGACAAAACCCTAGAATGGGCATTTAGCCACTCATAAAAAAGCGAAAAAACAAAGCTAACATCATCATTCTCAGTAAAACAAGAAAGAAAAGAAGAAACCTAAGTAAAACTTTTGTCTCTTCCAAAAGATATATTTATAACCTTCAAAATGATGAACGATATAATGAATGATATCTAAAAATGCCCAAGATGGTATATACATAGGCGAGCCTTCAAATGACGCTTTTGCCCTCAAGTATTTGGCTTAAAAATTAGCAAAATTCCATCCAAGAGGGTATGGTGTGCGGCCCTAGGCATAGCACCACGAAGTTAGTCAAATGTCCTTTGAAAAATGGCTCTGGGCGCCCTACTCTCACCATAACACCAAGGAATTAGCCAAATTTCTGCACTTCTAAACACCTCTGGCACCCCACTCTCACCATAGCACCAGAGTGTTATTCAAATTTGTGAGCTTCAATACCCTTCCAACACCCCACTCTCACCATATCACGAAAATGTTAGGAAAATTTCCTAAGTCTAGAATGCTTCTGGGGCTCCACGCCGTCCATCTTGCCAAGGCGTTAGTAAAATTCTCATCTCCAAAGCTAAGGTACCTGGTTCCCCACGCCATCCATAGCACTAACTTTGGTGAATTTTCTTTGAAAACACAAGTGTTGGCCGTGCCACGCCAGCCATAGCCTCAGATCGATGTTCGAATCAAAACTACACGCAAGTGCACGTGGTCGTACAAGTAGTAAAGTGGCTCTAATTCAAGCCAAGTATCGATCCCACAAGGACTGAACTACGGTAGTAATTAACCTAAACGTTAGCGAACTATATCTCTGTGAATGTAGACAACCAAACAAATGATGTTTTATGAGTTAAAATTACTAAGTACTAAGAATCTAAGTCAAGATTATAATTTGAAGTCTGAACAATAGCAATTATACACCTAGTATACAAACATTAAATAAACAAACAAACAATGAATTAAATGAAAAAATTAATTTATAAATTTAATTCAGCTAATCTTCCCTTCGGTTGCTAGTCGGGAATTAATTGCCTATAGATTGGATCTTTCGACTCTATCCAATTAAAGAATCTTGGACCTTATTCTACATTTACGTGATATAAGTCTATGCTCTAGCCATACATAACCGATTCCAAAAATGACTAATAAGACTTTCATATATATTTCTATTACGAATGTTAATCTTTTCTCAATTTCTCGTGAAAAGAAAAGTCATATCCTACCAATTCACAAGTTTCCAATTCCTTTTCTTTGAATCAAAATTGGATTTCTAAGATATACATTAACATTGGCCAAACATTAATGCAGTAAAAATAAGAATTGATAGAACAATAAGTGGAAGAAAAGATGAAAAGCTTGAAATGATCAATAATTACAATTCCACTACAATTATCCTTAACCTCAACAAGGGTGAATTAGCCATTCATTTGTGGACTAAACATCTTCAAATAAGTAGAATTCATACAAGCAATTGAAATTAAAGAGAAAAAGGAGAATAACCCTAGAATTTTCATCCTCTCAAAGCTTTGCCTACTACCCACGTTCTTTCTCAACCAAGTCGGAATGTTTAAAATAAAACCTAAGTGTGCTATTTTTACTATTGAAATTTTTCCGGAATAACAAGCAATGCAGCCACGAGTGTATCGCGAGCCTCCCTCGTGCCACGGTGCTGTCCCACCTTCGGCGGAGACTTGAGGTTCCGGGTAATCACCTCAACGTGACAGCGTGCATCGCGGAGCCTTGCCTCCGTGCCACGGAGAATAGCGAACCTCCAGATTTGACATATTTTAATCATCAGGGAAGAATGCCTCCGCGTGGTAGCGTGACACGGCGCCATCAGGCTACACGCCCAAGCTCTTTTGCTTCCCAAGTCCATTCCATACTTCACCAACTTGTAGATTAGCTTCCAAAATTCCTTTTCCGACAAAACAACACTAATCATGTTGGTAACTAAGAATCACATGAGAAAATATTACACATAAAAATAGATAAAACAAGTAGAAATGAAGCATTTGAGTATCACTTAGGCAAAGTGCGCTTCAAGATCAGCCGACTTTCACAAACTCTTCTTCACACCTTAAATCATTTGGTTGCCTTTTTCCTTGGTTTCTGCTCAAAACATCTAGACATATTCATTATCTCACAAGACACACAAAAACATGAATTCATATATTTCATATTGATTATGAACTCAAAACAAGGCAAAATATAGGTAAAAACACGGAAAATGTTATCAATTAGCGTGTATCCTCCCTCATTGTGTCAGTTGTCAATCAGCGTACTGCCTGTTGCAATCATTGTGGTTGGTCCTCAGCATCGACTGCTTTCCTCCTCTGTTGCCCTTTGTCATTTTGTGAGTGAGTCGACCTCTGTCCTCAGTTGCAAATCTAGCATCCCAAACATGTGACACTTGCCAATTATCATTCCGAGCCCGGTGATCAACTACTATAGGAATTGGAGGCTGCCAAGTGATCACCTCCTTTACCTTCTAATAATTCATCAAATTAGTGCCGGGTTCCTTCTAGAGGTAGGTGAAGATGTAATGCCGGAAACTCAAAAACTAGACCTGAGAGTTGAAATTAAAATTCTTGCACTGGGTCACATAATGATTGTTCTGTGACCCGTAGGGTGACCATGGTCGTTAAGTGACTCGTGCGAGGGCCCAGGCTTATTTCGAAAATTGGATTTTTGGGTGACCACGGTGAGACCACGAGTCATTGGTCAGCACCCATGAGTCGTGATATGACCCGTGGCCAGGAATAATTGAAGACCAGGAAGAAATTGGCAGTGTACTCCACGATTACTCACCACTAGTGAGGTAAGTCTCCATGAATGTGGTTTGAGTCGTGGTCGAGGACTTATCAAAATAGGTGAACTTGGATAGTGCACTCAACGAATCTCACCACGACTCGTTAAGGAGCACCACGAGGATTGTGGTGTTGTCCATGGCTTAGAATAGATGGGAGAGTAGGAATTTTGGACAGTGTACTCCAACGAGTGCTTGACCATGACCGTTAGGTCACCCTTGGTCAAGGACTTTTCCACACCCAATTTTCAAAGTCCGTTTAGTAATTTCCTACCCTCCTAAACTTTAAAATACGTTATTTTAGTCATAAATTCAGACTTACTAGTGGGGGTAAACGGTTCCTTTCCTCATTCCCCAATCAAACCTTCAAGAAGTAGAACGTGAAATTTTCTCTCAGAGCATTTAAGAGCAAGAACTAGGACAAACCTTTCCTTCTCGATTCTCAAGGAAATTCTTAGGGATTCTTCATCGGGTAATAATAAATTTAACAAAAGTTGTTCTTCCCTTGTGTCCCCTAAAACTCTTTCCCTGTTCATTATCAGTTCTAGCCCTGAATTTTCGATTGTGAAGATATTTCTATCCAGGACCTTGTTTAATTCTTGAGGAATATTCTACTATAATTTTTTGATGTTTTACCGTTTGTAATTAGAATGATGTCCAGTTTCATTAGAATGTGAATGTTTTCCCTAACTCTTGAAAACAGAAACTAGAATCCTATAAGTATTAAATTCTCAAAATTTCTGGCTCTTTCAGAGTTTGGGGTTTCTATAATAGTTGTATGTGTTAGAAACTCGATCGAATATGTTGGACAATTTTAGTCGGAAAGTTTATATACTTAGAAATGTCAGCCTGAATATAGTGAATTTTTAGCAATGTCCAGGTTGACCAGAATGTCAATTGACCAGGTTGATATAAATTCCCGAGAGTGTCAATATCACCTCCCAATTATAAGAATCGGATCCATAACTCGGTGTATAGGTCCACCGAGGGCGGTGCTGACACTTAGACAGACCAGCTCGATAGCCATAAGACCTTGATTAGATTACAGTTTGTTGTTAGATGATTACGATGCTTCTAGTTAAGTAGCTCTGACTAATTAGAACCCGATTTGAAATTTAGTTTTCACCGATAAGACTCTTGGGAGTATCTTCAGGTTATATATCACATTATACTTAGAATTAAAATTTGTACACCCCGTAAATTCCCGGCACATAGATGGCCTATTCGTATTGGTTAAGAGTATTTTGAAAGCCATACATGCTAGAAAAAGGCAGAAGTATCAGGACAAGCGCCAAGTCGGCGCGTCGCAAGGCAAAATACGACTTATAAATCGCATTCCAGGGAATCACGACTTATAAATCTCATTCAGGAAATGATTTATAGTGCCTATTATAATAAGCCCCTTCGGTTTAAATGATCATGTAACATCATATTATGTAGAACAATGAAAATAGGAAACCGCATAAGTAATTATAATTTTCGCTCAATTATGCGCAACGTAGTCCAAATCCAAATTAACCGGACAAGGTATTTAGCAGCGAGGCATTCCCTACGGATTTTGTTTAGTCTAGCGATGAATCGTCGAGCTACAGACTAAGTGAGTAGAATTGCTCCAAACTGAATTGCAAATGTGCTCCCTGGCCCAAGTAAAGTGAATACTTCTCCTTGAACCTGAAAAATGGCAATTTTAAGTAGTCTTTGATAAACCTAAGTTTAGGCTATTAATTATATCGAAAGTGACATCGTCCTTCAGAATAGTGTTGTATTTAGTACTAATTGACGTGTTAGTTGGGAGAATTAGGTAAAGTCTTGTAGAGCATCGTCAGAGGTCGGATAACTCGAGGTTAAGGTATGTGAAGTTGTTCTTCGGTAAGTTAGTAAGCTTTAGCTATATGAATCATAGTAAACTCATGTTGAAACTCTCGGAGTTGAATGTTGAGAGTGAGTAAGTCAGTAATCTGCAGTTTGCGTTGCCGTATCGTATTTATTGAAGATAGAAAAGCATAAGCCAAGAGGCGATTCTTGTTAAGATTCAATATAGCTTATTGTATGATTAACAAGCATGTTATAGAATAAAAGAAAGCAGGACTTTCGAATATAAGCTAGTAAAAAGTACACTTCCTTATGAACTCCAGCAGGCTGTGTGGTGTGACGATTACGCAGCCTCTGGAGCTAGCCCATTGGTGAATGAGATATTGGCTATAGATTAGCCATTCCTTCACAGATAGTATCACGGCTGTAAGATTAATAGCAGTTAAAAGATTTCAAAATCAGTATAATCGGTAAGAATCGATTATAGTAACGAAGCGGTCGAATAAAATCGGCTTTGGATAGTCTTTTTAGTTATACATGCTTGCTATTTATATGTTTGTTGAGACTTGTTGTGGCGTGAGGCCCCTTATTAGGCTTCCTCGCCGCCCCTGGGTTGTGGCCCGTGTAAGCCCGCGGCGGGTGGGTTTCGTCACTCAAGGAGTGGCATGCGTCCCAGGTTTGGACCCGAAGATGAAGCTTTCCCCATAGCGTTATCAGGGTTACAGTGCGGCCTGGGTTTGGTCAGCCTGTTGAGTTGTGTCCGAGGAACCATACCCCTGCCATTTTCCATACTTTCTGATTATTCCACGAGGTGCTCCGGTTGAATAGCCCCGTTGGGGTGTATGCAGGGATCAGGACCTATACACATTCTTTTTTATCTACACGAGTCCTCACAGGACCCCGGTGCAGTTACTTATATCGGAGGGCGAGGCCGTAGGAGACCCGGGGGCGGTAGAGGAGCTCCGGTGAGCCGGATGAGTGGAATGACTTATTTTTGGCGAGTTTGGCCCGGTAGGGTATATAGATTGTTTGCTTGCTTGGTGCCATCCAACTTATGGGGGTTGGTATTGGCTCTTGCTTGCTACTTGTATATCTATTTATATGTTATATACTAGCTACTAGGCAATGAGGCCATCCATTTGTTGCACCTCCACATATCGTCTGAAAAGCATGATTCGGTTTTACCGGATATAGTATTGATTTATCTCTGCCATACAAATTTGCTAGATATACTATTTATATTCGGTTGTTTCAGCTATATTTCGGTTGCTTTGCACTTTTCAGTGCAGTGCGCGCCCGTGGGAGCGCTGCATTACTTACTGCGGTACTCATAGACGGAGCGATCCTTGTGATTCCGGCCCATTTCACGAGTATTGACTCTGTCATGGGAGTCGATTTCCCAGAGGTGTAGCTCTTTTCCCTTTTGATATACGATGCGGGTAGGTGGAACCATCCCAATCATTTCTATTGTTACTCTGGGAAGCACGAGTTGCTATATTATCTCCTGTGGTCAGTTGAGCGGTCGTGTGAGGCCCCGTGCGGTTGTATAAATACATTTTAGTACTTGTTTCTTTATATTTGGCATTAATAGGGCCACCCAAGCAACATTAGTCGTGATCTTGCCCGGTCTGTGCTTCGGTATTTCCTTGTTTAAGTTGGATGACTAGACAGCATGGTGGCCTTGTCGGCTCGGGGTTTATACAGGTACAAGTGGCTATAGGCCCGAGGTGGACGGAGGATGTGTTTACAACCGTTATATAGCCCTTTGTTTCAGAGACTGAATAGAGCTAGCCGGGCACCGGATGTGCCTCGACCCACCAGTTAGTAGTCCAGGTCCTTCTGGGGCACCCAGGTGCGATCCTTACCCCCCAGGCGGGCGACAAACTTGGTATCGAGCGGTCGTGTCCCGGGGGTGCAAGCCGTGCTAAGTAGAATCTAATCTATGGATGTGTTGTGCACCACATACTATAGGTAGGAGGCCGCAAGGCATGATAGGATGGTTACTCTTCTTTCTCAGTCAGTCGTGCTATAGAGCGGTACGGTATGAGGTTGGAGTCCCACAAAACTTGCTGTATTCTTTGTCTACGAGATAAGAATGGCCCGGTCGGCGACACCACGCCACGGGCGGAAGACTAGACACGGCGACGGGAGAGGGCTGGCGGGTGCCTCGGATCGAGACGAAGTCATCCCGATCGAGGGTGACATGAAAACCATCACAGTCATCCGCCCGATCCCCCTCACATCGGGGAGAGGTTGGGCACTACGCCCCAATGGCTCTGTGCTTCGCCATGGTCGGGAGGTTCATAGCGCTGTAGTTATGATGGCACGGATGATATTTTTCAAACACCGATTAGCACCACCTGGCAATAGCGGCCAAGTCTTCGAGTGGGCAAACAGGTTCAGTACCGAGAAATTTTTAGCCTTCTTAGGTCCCCACTTGATTTACGAGGGTCGGATCAGGTAGAGGACCCTCCAAGACTAGATGGAATCTGAGGATATTCAGTTATGCATGCTGACCCCTTCGAAATACGGTGGTGAGGTGTTCAGTTACGGGATATGGCTATATTGTGGTATGAGAGTTGGGAGAAGTCCTAAGGGAGAGATGTTACCCCTCAACTGGACCAGCTTCTCGGAGGCCTTCTTAGGCCATTATTTTCCACAAGTCCGTGAGGCCAGAGTGGATCAATTTACGCATCTAGAGCGAGGGGGGCGAGGAGCGTACGAGAATTTGCTTTACAGTTTGACTCCTTGGCCGATATGCTCCGGCGTACATTGATACTATGCCAGCGAGTTCTGAATTTATCATGGGTCTGAATCGAATATGCGAGGCATGTATGGCAGCAGTCACGGAGGATATGGATATCGCTGATCGAGGCAGCTGCTCGGCCATTGAAAAGGGGTCTTGAAACTGGCCCGGCAACAAAGTGTGAGCAGACAGTGAAGCAACCCATGAAGACAGACCAGATGATATGCAAAGGGAAGTTCAGAGAGGACCTAGGCCTCGACTATCAAGTAGACCCCCTAGGCCTCCACCTCCACCACGGCGACGGCGTGAGGTAGATATGTTCGTTGAGGGTCAGTCGGAGCCTAGTGGCGGTTCGAACGGTAGAATCCCCGCAGCTGGAGAGGGGAGCGAGTAGACTTGCACCCCTCACCCTGCCCTTATTGCAATCTGACCACACTCCGGAGCTTATGGAGGATGGCTTCACTTGGGTGTTATATTTGCGGTCAGAAGATGAGATAGAGATTGTCGACCGAGAGTCGGGAAGCCAAAGGACGGTCGGGACGGGGATCCACGGGGCCCCAGCTCCAGGCGGCTCGGCGGGCGTGGGGCCTTCGAGGCTCAGTAGTGTCACGCCCCACCTTGGGGTATGACTGGCAAGGGTGCCCTAGACGGACCTGGACTACTAGGCGGTGGGCCAAGGCCGTACGGGTGCACAGCTAACTCTATCTCCGTTCACAGGAAACAAAGGGCTATATGGCGAGTTTGTAAACACGGCCTCGGCCATCTGGGCCTATAGCCACACAACACTGTAATAACAGCTAGCAAAATATCTGAACCTTAACAGGTAAACAGCGAAAGCTACGTGACCGGCAAGGTCACCACTATTATCAAACTATGGCCTCACACGACCAACCATAAAAACAAAGATGCTAAACAGCTATACAAGCTATGACCCAGAACGGCCAAGCTCAACTGACCACAGGAGACAAATAAACAATCTGCAAGCCTCTATGATATTATTAAATGATGGAGACGGGGCCCGACCTACCCTCTTGTACATCAAAAGAAAGAGCTACACCTGCAGGGGATCGGACTCCGGATGACGGGAGCGACAACTCCAGTTAGTGGAGTCACGGATCGCCTCCTGCGTCACTTAATTTACTGTAGGAAGTAATCATTCCCAGGCGTCGGTACATTTAGTGCGAGTATGCAAAGCAACTGAAATAACATGGCAGAAAGAACTGAAATAGAATGTATAACTAGCAAATCTGTATGGCGAGGAGATAGCGAATTTGAATAGCTAAGTAAGCCAGATGTACTTTACGTAACGATAAGGCGGAGGTGTACTTTTATCAAGCGCGACGGCCTCTTTGTCTAGTAGCCTAATATATAACCTTAGATAGATATACATGTAAGCAAGAGCCAATACCAACCCCATAAGCAGATGGCACCAAGCAAGCAAACAATCTAAATACCCTAAGCTAAGTTAAGAAGCACACTTAGGCAGTCACTCCACACATCTGCTCACTTGAGACTCCTCTACCCGACCCACAGGTCTCAGCTAGGGCCTTGGCCTCAGATACATAAAAATAACCGTGTACGTCGGAGGACCTATGTAGACATTAACCAGATAAGTGCTGTTTCCCCCTGGGGGCTATACGAAACCGGAGCTACGCTTGTGTATACGGTGATGAGACGGGTCTGTTTCCCCAGAATTCTCGAAACAATTTGCTGAAATAGCCGAATGTACAAGCAATAGCAGATAGATTTGGTTCCCTCTGAGACTATCAAAGCGAGAGCTGCACACGTGTGGTCGAATGCTATAGGAAGCTTCATCCCCATCTTCGTCCAGGCTGGGGACGGCACACTCTTGGGTGACGTGACACCCGCTCGAGTGGCGACACGATTACAACCGGGGCGGCGGAGCGTAAGGGGCCCTCACACCACAACAAGTCTCAACAAGCAAATAGCCATATAAATAGCAGAAAAACTTAAGTATAGCTGAAAAATTATCGGCGGTTTCTTATTACGATATGTTTTTGTACTATTCTAATTCTTCTTGATATCTTGATTCTGAAATCTTTCTTTAGCTGTTGTCTAATCGTAGCGAGGATACTATACGTACGAATGGCTGTCTCCTTGGCCAATGCCTCGTCTGTCTATCTGGTTACTTTACTAGCTTTTATACGAAAATCTGCTTCTTTTTATTCTATAACGAGCTTGCTAATGCTGTGACCCTCAGATAAGATGCTAACCGCTTCCTTTGGCGCATGCTTTCTATCTTTCGGACGAAATACGATACGGCAACGTAAACCAGAATTTATTAGACTTACTCAATTCTCAGCATTCAGCATAGAGTTTCAAATACGGAGTTTACTATGATTCCACAATGCTAGACTTACTAACTTGCCGAAGAACAACTTCACATACCTTTAACCTCGAGTTATTCGATAGTCGGACGAGCTCGGTCAGCACTCCGGCTATTTCTCCCCAAGCGTATTCATAAACACGTTGATTAGAGCTAAATACAACTTTATTACGAAGGGCAGCGTCAATTCGATATAATTATGCCTAAACCCAGGCATAGAAAGACGATTCGAAAACTTACTTTTGAAGTCCGAAGGGAGAGAAGTATTCACTTCACAGCTAGGAGCACATAGACACTAGTTTGGAGCAATTCTACTTACCTTGGGCCGGTAGCTCGTCGGTCGTCGGCCATATTTAAAACAAACTCCTAGAAATGCTCCCTGCTGCTAAATACCTCGGTACCTGAGGTTAATTTGAAATTATACTTCGTTTGAGGCGTAATCAAAGGATATATATTATTTTCCTTCGTCTCTCTGCTCCTTCGTTTAAAATTAATTTAAAGAAATAACATCACAAACCGAAGTGGGGCTTTATATACTTGGGCTGGGACAGGCCCAGCATGTCCCGCAGGCCAACGCGGAGGCCGCCCTCCGTGACACGGGCGCCATCGGAGGGCTCCTCGGCACCTCCCGCGGTGGTTCAATAGGTTTTACGTCTGATCTTTTTCCCGGGCCTTTTTCTAGCACGTATGGCTATCAAATAACTAGCCAACATGCGAATAGGCCAACTAGATGACGGGAATCTTACGGGGTGTAACATTCTCCCCCCCTTAAAACATTCGTCCTCGAATGGAAGCTACCATCTAGAGGACTTCTCAACACATCTTAACTTACTCTTTAGAAAAATTTCGGTAGAGTTTCCCACACATGTATGGGCTATCCAAAACCTAAAATGCAGAAAAGTCAATACGAATTTTTCAGCAACAATACTATAAAGGACTCAATGGACAGTCAAACATCAATCTCTTTCATTTCATATAGATACAACTACAATATACTGCATAATAACAATACGGACATACATGCATTTGGGCACGGAACAGAGTGAGGATATCTAGCTCTCATGTCTTTCTCGGCCTCCCACGTCATTTTCCCTCGATTCCCTGTGCATTATATTACTTTGAAAGACGCAATATCTTTAGTTCTCCAATGCTATGATTTGTGTGTCTAGGATAGCTACTGAACCTCTTCATAGGCCAACTCTTACATGTTTGGATATCCTAGACTAAGATTGCTCTTGTGGTCCCCTAAGCACTTCCTTAGCATGGATACATGAAAAGTTGGATGGAGTGATTCCAATTAAGCTGACAGAAGTTCAGCTCATATACCACTTGGCCTATTCTTACTGCGGAATGCGATGGCCCGACAAACCTTGGGTTTGAGCTTACCTTTCTTGCCGAATCTCATCACCCCTTTCATCGGAGACACCTTGAAATGCCAGTCATTCACATTAACTCGAGTCTGCGCTACATGCATAAGACTTACGGCGCCTCTTATGCAGTCAATAAGCGTTACGGATAGCTTTAATTTCTCCTCGATTCTTTGAGAGCAATGTCGGCCCAATTAACATGAGTCTCCTATTTCAAACCAGCAAGCCCAGGCGCGATACGCATTTTCGCCCGTACAAGCCTCGTATCCCTGAATAACCTAGTATTAATTTATTGTACAAGCAAACTCAATTAAGGGAAAATGCTTATCCCATTACCAGAAATCTAGCTTTTGCCTTTCGCAACATATCTTCGAGCATTTGAATGGTGCGTTCAGCTGTCCCATACGTACCGAGGTGGAATGCGGTGCTTAAATTGATCTGCGTGCCTAGACCTCTACGGCTTATTGCCCAGGAATCTAGTTTGTAAGCTGTGCTCCTCTATACAAATAATGAATCACGGCACTCCATTGTCGACTTCTCTCCCAGGTCTCACAACTCGGCATAATCTTGACCGAAGGTAGTTCTCACTTTGGCGAGGGTAATGAGGCGGTTGGTCAGCTCATCAACTATCACCCATAAGTCATGTGTGTCTAGTACGGGGTAATCACATACAAAATCCATATTGTGCTTCCCACTTCGAGAGAGGCACAACCTATATCACGGGAGTCAAACCGCATGGTTTACGTGTTACGCTTTCACTGCTTTGGTAGTTAGGACCTTTGGACTACAAATTCAGCAATTTCTCTTTGCATACTGGCTACCAGTAGTTCCCTTTGATATCATGATACATCTTTGTTGCGCCGGGGTGGAGAGAATGGCAGGCGCAGTAACGCACCGTTCATAATCTGCTGGCGGAGGCCAGAAACGTGGGAACACATAAACAGTCTTTACAACACAGCACTCCATCCTCCTTACTTGGAAATGCGCGCTTTCCCAGTGAATATAATCTTTAGGCAACTAGGTCGGGATCCTCATATTGCCGTTCCTTTACTTCACAACTAGGATGATACGGCGGTGTTCTGGACTTCTACACTCTGTTGTCCTCTATTTCTGCTACCCGAACGACTAGATTAGCTAGCGATGTATTTCCCCGACCAATTTCTGCTTGCTCAGAACACCAATTACGCCAAACTCCCCATGGACTTTCGGCGAGAGCATCGAAGCTCTACAACATTGGCTCTTCTCGGGTGGTCTGAGAATATCCATGTAATCTTTTAGCAATTCTAACCAGCGACCCATCGCGGTGCCAACTCCCTCTGGTGAAGATATCTTATAGCTCTTGCTGATACGCTGAAAATATCCACATGAATACCATACAAATAATGTCTCCACATTTTCAAGGCGTGGATCTTCGGCTAACTTCCAGGTCGTGGGTAGGGCAGTTTTTCTCGTGTTTCCTAAACATGCGGAAGCATATACGTCACTTTTACCATCTTGCATCCAATACATAGCAACTTGACGCACGATGCATACGCAATAAGCGAATAACCTTACCGTACCTTCATTAATGCTAACACTAGGGCGAGAGGTCAATCTATCCTTAAGCTCCTGGAAACTCGCTCGCATGCCTCTGTCCCTTTGAAACTTCTTTGCTTTCTGCATCAGTTTGGTCGGAGGTGCCGCAATAGTCGGGAATCTTCACTTCGAGCCTCTGTAATACCACTGCTAATCCCGAGCTATGGACTTCGGTCGAGTGGTAGGCCTTGGCTTGAGGATTGGCCTTCTTTCTGCGTGTCAACCTGTATACCAGCATCCGACACAATGTGCCTAGAAGGCTACTGAATTAAGCCGGAATTCACACTTTGGAAAATTTAGCATATAGCTGGCGGTCTGCGAGGATGCGGGCAGCGTCGCCGTAGATCCGGTGATACGCGGGCGAGAATACACGAGAATGTCATCAATAAATACTATGCAGACAAGTCCGGGAAAGGTGCGAAAATACTGTTCATCGGGTCCATGAATATTCTTTGTTCGTTAACCCATAGGACATGACTAGAAATTCCAAATGTCCTACTTAGTCACAAACATTTGTCTTGGAATATCTCTTTCCCAGAACTCGGACACAGTGATATCCGGCCGCAAGTCAACTTTAGAAAAGTATCTGGCTCCCTGCAACGATCAAATAAGTCATCAATTACGGGGAAGCGGGTACTTGTTCTTCACTATAACTGTTCACATGCTTGGAGTAATCTATGCACATCCAGGAGTGAGCCATCTTCTTCCTCACAAATAAAATGGGCGCACCCCATGGTGAAGTACTTGGCCTGATGAAACCTTTATCTACAAATCTTTCAGCTGCTCCTTTAGTTCTCTAAGTTACCAGGAGCCATACGGTAGGAGAGAGGTGTTATAGGTTGAGTGTCGGCAGCAAATGCGATAGCAATCTATTTCCCTTTGCGGGGAATACGGGTAAATCATATGGAAATACATCCGGGAACTCGTTTCACCACGGAACAGGCCCAGTGTCGGAGATTCTGCTCGGACATCCTGAACTGCGACAGTGGTAAATACATCCCTTAATTATCAACTATACTTGAAGGTAGGAAATAAGCCTACCTTTTAGGCGTGGCGGTGCTGCCCTTCCACTCCCGCACTACTTCTCTGGAAAGTGGAATCGGATCGTCTTGGTTCAACATTCAACATTGGCAAGCACGACACTAGCCAATCCATACCCGGCATAATAAAAGTCTATCATTTCCTAACTCGACTAGATCTCACAGTGATTGGCCCGATTGACAACCTCTTGTACACCCTCGGTAGATTACGCACAACTACAATCGAGTCACCCGGCGTCTGAATCTTTGAAAAGGGATGTTTTAATAATTCTGGTGCAATATTGAACTTCCGTGCCACAAATGAGGTAACATATGATGAGATGGATCTGGGTCAATCAATACATAAGCGGGGCAAGAACAAATAATCGCCATTTTGTTACTACATCCAGGAGATGCCTCGAGTCATGTCTCCTGGTAGTGCATAAGTACGGTTTGAGCCACGTGCAACTGGAGGCTCCTGATCTACCTCGGCCTCTGCCTGCGAATCTGAGGCCCACCCGCTGGGCTGCTGGAGCTCGTGACAATGGATCCCCTGTCTGGCTGTCTCTGCTCCACGACCTCCGAGTCGGACAATCTCATCCGATGCCCTTCACGGTGGCAAAATAACACCCCAAAGCCATATTTACAAGCTTGGTGGTAGATTGCAGCAGGACAGGGTGAGGTGCAAATCTACTCTGCTCTCCCTTCTCTACTCTTTGCAGGGATTCCAGCTGATACGGAAGCGCCTGGGTGGCCCTCTACGGATGTATCCACCTTGCTAACAACAATGTGGTGGAGGTGGGGTCTAGGGGTCTATCGATAATCGAGCTGGGTCCTCTTTGAATTTCCTACGTATGTCATCTGGTCTGTCTCTGCGGCACTATTCCTAACTGATGTCTACTACTTTCTTGCATTTGTCTAAGACCCTCTATGGTACGAGCAAAAGCACAGTGCTCGGGCGATGTCATATCTTCTACATAGCGTCTCGTCATACATGCCTGAAGGTATACTCAGATTTAGACATGATAAATCTGTGAACTATCGCTGGCATGGTATCAGCAAATCTTTGAGCAATGGGATGAGTCAAACCGGAACTCATACTCCACGTACGCTCATCGCCCCCTGCTCTAGATGCGAGCGGGTCCATCCGGCTGCCGGATCTCTCGTGGCAAATAATAGGATGCACCAGTTCTATTTGTAAGGAAGAAAGATGGCTCACTCCGTATGTGCATAGATTATCGGCAGGTGAACAAAGTTACAGTGAAGAATAGGTACCCGCTTTCCAGGAATATGCCAACATTTGATCGGTTACAAGGAGCCAAATACTTTTCGATTGACTTGCGGTCCATATATCACAGGTTGATGCGTGAAGAGATATTCCTAAAGCGGCGTTCTGAACCCGATGGACACTGAATTTCTAGTCATGTCCTTTGGGTTAACGAATGCCCAGCAATATTCATGGACCTGATGAACGGTATTTCGAGACCATACTGGACACATTGGTGATAGTGTTTATTGATGACATTATTGTGTATTCTCGTTCTGAATTAGATCACCGGACTCATTTGCGGACAGTGCTCCAGATCTGGGGACCGCCAGTTATATGCTAAGTTTTCTAAGTGTGAGTTCTGGCTTAATTCCGTAACCTTCTTGGGAACATTGTGTCGGATGTGGTATCTGGAGTTGACATTGCTTGAAGATAGAAACTGAGTCAAATCATGGCTAGGCCTACCACTCCGGCTGAAGTCCTCAGTTTTCTGGGATTAGCGGGGGTACTACGAGTTGAAGGGTTCTCGACTAGAGCGGCACCTCGGCCAAGGCGGCACAGAAAGCAACAAAGTTTCGGTGGACAGAGGCATGCAGGCGGAGCTCGGGAGCGAGAATGGAATTGACCTCCGCCCCGATGTGCAGCGTTGTGGAAGGTACAAAAGGTTGTCGGTATATTGCGACGCATCGGGCGTCGGAGGCTGGGTTTGTGTTGATGCAGCATTCAGTGATGATTGCATATGCGTCGGTTCAATTTGAGAAACACGAAAGAACTACCTACCCACGACTGGAGTTAGCTGGTGATCCACGCAGAAAATGTGGAGACATCTATACGTATGGTGTCCATGTGAATATTTTCCACGAGATCACAGAGCTTATAGCCTATCTTCACTCAGAGGTTGAATCTGCGGCAATGTCGCTGGTTGGAATTGTAAAAGATTATGATGTGGATATTGTACCCAGGAGAGCCAATGTTGTAGCAGATGCTCTCAGTCGTAAGTCCATGGGAAGTTTGGCGTATTTGCGGCCCGAGCAGCGGATTTGTTCGAGATACATCGGTTAGCTAGCCTGGCAGTTAGGTATAGACGCAGGAGACAACGGTAATGAGAGCTACCGCCCGTCATCTAGTTAATGGCGAACGACAACTCTGAAGTCTGACCTAGTCAACTTTCATTATATTCAGGGAAAAGCGCCCGGCGTCGAGTGCTTGAGGATGGAAGTCTTGCGTTATAGACCGTTTATGTTCCCAATGTTCAGTATCACCGGCAGTCATGAGCGTGGTACGTGCGCCCGCTATTCTCTCCACCCTGGCGTAAATATATCATGATATCAAAAACTGCCCCAGTGGCCAGGTATGAAGAAGAGTGCTTTGAGTCAACCCTAGTGTCCTAGCACTCTTAGCAGTGGCAATTTCATCAGCTGGCGGTTGTAGAGATATATTTGTCTGCCTCTGCAGGTGAGTAGTGAATACAGATTTTGTGGAATGAACTACCCGTACTAGATTCAGGCCCATGACTTTCTTATGATAGTGTTTTAGTGTCATTTCCTGCCAGTGAACTTTTACTATCTCAAATAGTTGATGTTGAAGTTGTAATATCAGAAAATGTCGATTATAAACCATCGATATATCGAACAGAAGGAGCACGATTCTGATGAATTTTGTGAGTCATTTGAGAAGTGCAATCTGCTGAATTCAGTCAGTACCGCATTCCACCCTCGGCTGGTATTTGAAGCACTTCATTGAGCAGCTTCGGATATGTTGCGGTGTGTGTACTACAAATTTCGGTGGTATGAGATGAGCATTGCCCTTAATCATTGCTTACAATAAACTATCACTCGACTGTCGAATGGCTTTGACTTTATCTGAGCGAAAATCGAATCGGCTGTGAAAATAGGAGATCGCGTTGATTGAGCCAGAGATATTCTGACGTCGAAGAAAAGTAAACATCGGAGCGCTGTGTACCTGGCTCCGAAGTCACTGATGTCTTGATGCGAAAAGCACAAAGGTTGATGTGAATATTTAGTATTTGTCTCGATGAAAGGAGGTGATGAACCGACAGAAGTACGCTTCATCCCAAGGTTTGTCGGGCATCAAAATCAGCGGCATCAGTGAACTTGCCTCTAGAATTAAGTCTGTTCATCGATTTTCATGTATCCCATGCAAAAGCTGGAGACCCGTCAAGAAAGTCCCGATCCCGGATATCCGAGTTACGGAAGAGCTGGCTTGCGAGGTTCCGAGTAGCTATCACGGGCGGATAGATTCGCAGATTGAGAACTAGATATTGCGTCTGTCAAAGTATTGTGGCGTAACGAGGAACCGAGAGGAAAGCGTGGGAGGGCGGAGGAGAGACATGAAAGCTAGATATCTCACTTATTCCAAGCCTAGTCGGGCGGCAGGTATGTCCCGTATTATAACTTATGCAGTACCTTATGGTTTGTATAAATGAGAAAGATTGATGTTTAGCTATCAAGTGAATCTTATAGTATTGTGTGCGTACTGTATTGGACTTTTCTGCGTTTCAGGTTTTTGGGATAGTCCATATTACAGAAACTTTGCAGAAATTTTCCTAAGTAATAAGTTGAGTAAGTTGAAGTTCCTCTATATAGAAGATTTCATTCGAGGGGACGAATGTTCTTAAGGGGAAAGAATGTTACCCAGCAAATTCCCGGCACATAGATGGCCTAATTCGCGTGTTGGTTAAGAGTATTTGAAAGACATACATGCTAGAAAGGCCCAGGAAATATCGGACAAGTGCCAAGTGGCGCGTCGCAAGGCAAAATGCGACTTATAAATCGCATTCCCGGAATCACGACTTATAATCGCATTCGGGAATGCAATTTATAGTGCCTATTACTCTCTCATCCCAGTTTAATTGATCATGTAACATCATATTATGTCGAGTAGTGAGAAAGCGAGAGGAAGCACGCAAAGTAATTATAATTTTCGCTCGATTACGGCGCAAAGTAGTCCAAATCCAATTAACCTCGGTACCGAGGTATTTAGCAGCAGGGAGCATTCCTCACGGTTTTTGAAATCTGGCCAGGCGAATCGTCGAGCTACCGGAATAAGGTAAGTAAATTGCTCCAAACTAGTGTCAATGTGCTCCTAGCCGTAAAGTGAATACTTCTCCTTAAGACTTACGAAAATTGCAAGTTTTCGACCGTCTTTTCGATAAGCCTAAGTTTAGGCTATAATTTTATCGAAAGTAGCGTCGTCCTTAAATAGTGTTGTATTCAGTACTAATTGACGTGTATATGAAAACGTAGTTGAGGAGGCCGGTAGTCTTGTGGGAGCCTCGTCCGACTTGATCGGATAACTCGAGGTTAAGGTATGTGAAGTTGTTCTTCGGCAAGTTAGTTAGCTTCTTCTATGAATCATAGTAAACTCCGTATTTGAAACTCTCGAGTTGAATGTTGAGGAGTGAGTGAGTCTAGTAAATTCTGGTTTGCGTTGCCGTGTAGTGTTTGAGTCCGAAAGATGAAAAGCATACACTTCAGGCGTAGCATTCCAGTTCAATATAGCTTATTGTATGATTAGCAAGCATGTTATAGAATAAAAGCAGAGACTTTCAGAATATAAGCTAGTAAAGTAAACCAAATAGACAGAAGACAGTTTTGTAGCTAGACTAGCCATTCGAGCAGAGATGAGATATTGGCTACAGTTGGCCATTGGACGAGGATAGTATCCACGGCTCTGAGATTAGCCAACGGTTAAAGAAAGATTTTAGAAAATCGGTATAACTTGATGAGAATCGAGTATAGTACGAAACCGTCGGAATAAGAAATCGGCTTTCGGATAGTCTTTTTAGTTATACATGGCACTGTTTATATGTGTTTCTATTTGTTTGTTGAGTCTTGTTGGCCCCAGGCGTGAGGGCCTGTGGCGTCGACGCCCTTGGGTTGGTAATCGTGTCGCCCAACGGCGGGTGGGTTTACGTCACTCCAGAGTGGCATACGTCCCTGTTTGGACGAAGATGAGATGGCACCACATAGCGGTCGTCGGCATAACGGGTGCGGCTAGGTTTCGAATCTTTGTTGAGTTATGTCAGAAACACGAGACCCTATCTGTTACTGTCTGTACATACAGTTATTGCAGGTGTAGCTCGGTTTCGAATAGCCCCGTTGAGTTGTGTCAGGATCAGACCTATACATTCTTGTCTACAGAGTCACCAGGACCGAACCACGGTTACTGTCGGAGGCGAGGCACAGGCGGAATCCAGGGCGGTGAGGAGCTCACGGGTGACGGTGGAGTGGGTGACTTATTTTGGCAGGTTTTGACCGGGTAGGGTATATAGATTGTTTGCTAACGTGGTGCCATCCGGCTTATGGGGTTAGTGTTGGCATCACACTTGGCATATCTATTTATATATTTATATACTAGCTACTAGACGAGAAGGCCGTCGCGTTTAGGAGTGCATCCCGCCTTATCGGTCTGAAGCATGATTCAGTTTTACTAGTTCCTTCGTATTCAGTTATCTCCTACCATATAGATTTGCTAGATCACTATTTATATTCGTTGTTTCAGCTATATTATTTTAGTTGCTTTTCATACTAAGTACCATCGGTATTGGCCTTGATGGGTATTTGCATTACTTACTGCCCAGTACTCACTGACTGAGAGCGATCCTCATGATTCTAGCCGGCTGCGGTATTCGGCTCCGTCATCCGGATCGATTTACGGAGAGTGTAGCTCTTTTCCTTTTGATGTACGGTACGGGTAGGTTGGGGTTTTTGTCCGATTATTTCTATTGTTACTCTTAGAGGCTTGCAGTTGTATATTATCTCACAGCCAGTCGGTTAGGCCGTGCGTGAGGCAAGTGCGGTTGTACTCTTCATTTAGCATACATTTCTTTTATGTTGGACGTGTGAGGCCATAGCTTGTAGTAGTGGTGACAGTCACGTAGCTTTCCGAGTATTTCCTTGTTTAAGTTTTAGATGACTGATAGCATGGTGGCCTTGTCGGCCCGCATAGGTTCCGATTATGAGTATGTGCAGTCGCATTGTTATACGGTACGAGGTTGCTATAGGCCCCGGTGGCGGAGGCTGTGTTCAACCGTTATATAGCCTTTTGTTTCCGGGAACTTGAGATAGAGCGCCGGGCACAGATAGCCACAAACACAGTTAGTCCAGGGTCGCTAGGGCTTCCGGGTGCGATCATACCCCAAGGCGGGGCGTGACATAAGCTATCAGCGAGTATTCAGTTTAGGTATTCCTGGCAGGATGGACTTAGCACCAAAGCGGACCGGGGTTCAGTGCACCTATGTTCCCGAACTACATTGCCAGGTGTAGGTTATACTATTTATTGGCACGATTATTTGAGACTGTGATCATCCAGTTCATTGCCTCTATACCTGGCAAGGTATATTGGGTCCTACGATTGGGGTGTATACATCCCAGACTCCACGTTTGTCACGTGGTTACATATGGTTATAAACTCTCCCACTAGTCGGTTGAGTCCAGTTTCAATTCGGTTCAAATCAGTATTCTTGACTTTGAACATGCTTTGACCATCGAATGGGGTCTTTTAGACCACTTGATGAGTACGGTTATTCAGTTCAGTAGCTTTAGTTGGTCCTTGCATGCCTGTTTAGTTCAACAGTTTATTTTATTTGATCCCTTGGTGTTGTGTTTCTCTTACTCGGGTACATTCAAAATGCGACACATGCTTTATCTTTGTATCGTTTCATGATACAACCCTGATTCTAAGACCTAGTGTGGTGTGACTTTGATCAGATCTTCCTCTCTCAGCAGCAGAAGTAGGTCCTCATTTTTTGAGGACATTATTTCGATATATCTTAGTTATGTTTATTACATTTAGTTGGACTTGAGTTAGCTGGGGGCTTGTTCTAGGTACTCATAAGTTAGATGACTTTCGGACATGGGCTTTTTGAGTTATTTAATTATAGCTCAAACCCAACTTTGATGTTTATGATTCAGTTTGAAACTCTCTCATAAATGCTTTATGTTATTATTTCAAGTTTCCATTATATGTATTTATGTGCTCAAAATACCAATGTATGATAGTCTACGGGTTGACTTGGGGTTACTGTTTGCTAAATACGTGTCCCGGAGTCCATGGTGTAGACTCGAGGTGTGACAAACTTGGTATCGAGCACTAGGTTTAGAGTATCTTCAAAATGTCTGAAAGCTGTATCAGTGAGTCATCAATGGGTGTGGAAGCGCGCCTACGCATGACAAGGAAGCTCACGAGATGTTATTAGGAAGAAAACTCTTTTGTTCATACTTTTTATCATGCGTTAAAGTACAATTCCCGAAGCATCCTTCTAACTCGTTCTATATTTTGTTTCAATGAATTATGCCTTCTAGACGCGGTAACAAAAGAAGGGGCGGCAACGCTAACAGACCTACCCCACCAGCCCCAATAGACCCTGGATGCACGGTATACATGAGAGTTTAGGGCGGCCCCTATTGATGCTCGCTCAAACAGTCACCAATCAGGTGACCCAACGGGATTAGTTCTGGTTAACACACAAGCGTGTCTGCAGCAACTGCTAGGGTGCAAGACTTCACCCAAATGAACCCCCTATCATTTTAGGGATCCAAGGTGGCGGAGGACCCCCAGAGTTCATGGTGAAGTCTAAAGATTACCCGCATTATGGGTGTCAGCTTCTATGAGAGTGCTTATCATTTGCCTACCAGCTAAAGGGGTAGCCGGGTCTGGTATGAACAGTGTAAATAGGGAGGGCATCGGGAGCAGGACTGGTGGAGTGGGAGGAGTTCAACAAAGCCTTCTTGGATAGATTTTCCTCGAGCTAAGGGGAGGAAAAAGTGGCTGAGGTTATGAACTTGAAAAGGCAACGGAGATTTGTAGAAGAATACACATTGGGTGCAGAACCTAAGTACGCTCCGAGAGATGGTAGCTGATCCAAGGGGGCTCGCATGTTGAAGTTTGTGAATAGAGTATCGAACATGGTCCTCAAGGAGTGCAGGACGGCAATGCGATTGGGGATATGGACCTCTCGACCCTAATTGTCTACCCAGCAGTTGAGGAAAAAAAAAGCTGAGGACATGGGCAAAAGAATAAGCGGGTAGGGCCGGCGGTTCGATTCACGGCCATTAGAGTGCAGCGGTAGCCACCCATGGCGGAGCAGCGGTGAGCCAACACAGCTCGGCGGTGGACCAACCTTTTGATCCTACGAGGATTATAGGGGTGGAGCATCGGCTCTCGGTTGAAAGTTACGGTGTTAGTAATAATTCTCTAGCTTGCCTAAGTGTGACAAAACCACCAGGAGAATGTCTTTAGGGTAGAGGGCTGTTTTGGTTGTGGACAGCTTGATCGCCACGACAAGATTGCTCGTTAGCGGGACGAGGAGAGAGCACAATCCACCATGCTTATCACTCATTAGGCCGACCAATGAGGACAACACATCGAGGTATGGATGGCGGTTAGCGCCAAAACCATTTTGTGCATTGTCTTTCTGTGAAAGTCAGAAGAGCTCACTCGACGTAGTCACATGTATGTTACGCCTCTTTCATCTAGATGTGTATTCCCTCCTAGATCCATGAGACACCCTTTCATTTTTACTCCCTCGTGAAAAGAAACGATTCGGTATCGATCCAGTCTCTGAGAGCCATTCTCGAGTCTCCACCCCCTATTGGACAGTCAGTTAGAGCCAGCCAGGTGTATAGAAACTGTCAGTCTCAATCTTGAATAAAGTCATTCCATCTAATCTCGTAGAGTTAGACATAGTCAATTTGACCTTTATCCTCGGCATGGATTATCTGCACTCTGATTATGCCTTAGTTGACTGCAAAACTAAATTGTCAAGTTTAGGTTCCAAATGAACGGTGTTAGAATGGATGTGCAGTAGTTCAGCGCCTAAGGGTCAGTTTATTTCCTACCTTAAGGCTAAAGCTCATTTCCAAGGGATGAATTTATCATCTAGTTCGGGTCAAGTTAACTCTTTAGACACCAACTATCCGATCGATTCCGTGGTTAGCGAGTTCCCGGATGTATTTCGAGGATCTCCCGAGTCCCTCTCGAACGGGAAATAGACTTCAGATAGACCTTCTCCTAGATACTCAGCCCATCTCCATCCCTCCTTACAAATTGGCTCTAGCTGAGCTTAAGGATTTGGGCAGGCAACTAAAATCTTATTGACAAGGGTTTTATTAGACCCAACATCTCTCCCTGGGGTGCTCCAGTACTATTTGTGCGTAAAAAAGATGGTACCCTTAAAATGTGCATAGATTACCGTCAGCTGAACAAAGTCACAGTCAAGAACATGTATCCTCTACCCCAGAATTGATGACTGTTTGACCAACCAAGGGCAGTTTTTTTCTCAAAAATCGATCTCGAGTCGGTATCATCAGTTAAGGGTTAGAGTGTGACATATCGAAAACAACATTAGACTTGAGCATGGTCACTATGAATCTGTGGTTATGTCCTTTGGGATAACAAACGCCCCAGCAGCCTTCATGGACTTGAGTAGATAGAGTCTTCAAAAAAGTATGTAGATATGTTCGTCATTGTATTTATCGATGACATTCTGGTATAGTCCAGAAATGTGGAAGAGCATGCTAATCACACACGAATAGTGAGACGCTCGAGACGCAGCATTGTAAGTTCGGCAAATTGTGAATTTTTGTTGAAGTCCATGACTTTACTAGGTCACGTGGTCTCGGGCAAGGTATTCGGGTTGATCCTCAAAAGATAGAAACAGTGAAGATTGGCCCAAACCTACCTCTGCGACTAAAATAAGGAGTTTCTGGGCTTGGGCGGTTGTACTAACGGTTTTGTGAGCTTCTCCTTTATAACATCTCCTCTAACTATATTTAACTCGGAAGAAAGTCAAATTCCGGTGGTCGGATGTATGAAGAGTTTCTAGGAGTTGAGGCTCGACTCACTATCGCTCTAGTTTTGACCTTGCGAAGGAAAAAGGGTTGGTTGTTTATTGTGACACTTCCGAGTTTGATTCGGTTGCATTCTGATGCGGTGGGGCAAAGTGATGTCCTACGCTTTAAGGTTCATGAGAAGAAATATCCACAACCAATGACTTAGAGTTACTTGTGAGTGGTGTTTGTCTTTGAAAATATGGAGACATGCATGCGGGACTCACTTGGATGTGTTCACATATCACAAGAGCCTTCAATATGTTTCCGTGAGAAAGACCTAAATCCTTTGGCGAGAGAAGGTGGTTAGAGCTCTTTTGAAAGACTACGACATGAGTGTCTTGTATCACCCGGAAAGCCAATGTGGTGGGCGTGCACTATGCGGGTTGTCTATGGGGAGCGTAGCTCATGTTGAAGGGCAAGAAAGAAATGGTAAAGGATATTCTGAGCTAGCTCGTTGGGAGTACAATTGGATTCGGTAGAAGGTGGAGTGGTGATGCAAAGTGGGTCGAGATTCTTCCTTGGTAGTTGATGAAGTCAGGACGGGGCCGAATATCCATCCTACTCAAGCTTAAGGCAGTTCTCAGAAAAATGAAGCTTTCTCAAAGGGAGATGTGCTCCATTACCGGGGTGAGTTATGTGTGCCGGATATCGGCGAGTTGAGACAATAGATATTGGTTGAAGTGCACGGTTCAAATATTCCACATTCTACCACAGATTGCTACCAAGATGTACCGTGATCTACGGAATATTTATCGGTGAATGACATGAAAGAGATATTACTGGTTTGTAGCCAAGTACACAGACGCAACAAGTTAAAGTAGAACACCGGAGATGCGGAGGTATGACTCAAGATCAGTATACCTATGGAAGTAGGAAGAAGTAAATATGGACTTCATTATGGGTCTACCTAAAACTCATTGGCAACATGACTCAATCTGGTGTAGTGGGATTAGATGACTAAGTCAGTTCCTTCCTCTAGTTAAATCGCAGACTTAGCTGAGGACTATGCGAGACTTTATATGCGAGAGTTAGTCGGACTTCATGGTACCCATATCTGTATCACGAGACGGTACCCTAATTGACCTCTCATTTCGGAGGTCGTTTAGAGGGACTTAATTACCCGAGGTCAAACTCAACATAACTTTTCACCCACAGAAAGATGGGCAAGATGAGCATACCATTTAGAACCTAGAAGATATGTTGAGAGCGTGCGAGATTGATTTTAAGGGCAATTAGGATGACCATTTGCCTCTTATTGAGTTTGCGTACAACAAAAGCTACCACTCTAGCATTCGGATGGCCTTGTTTGAGGCATTATATGGTGAGTGTAGGTCTATAAGGTGATTTGATGTTGGTGACTACATTGATAGGGCCATACTCGGTTCACAAGGCAATGCGAAGTTCAACTCTGTCGAAGATTGAAAACAACTCAGACCATGGAAATCTTATGCCAACGTGAGAAGAGAGTTTGAGTTTGCAGGTTGATGGCCCAGGTTTATTTGAAAATTTCGCCCATGAAGGGAGTGATGAGAGTTAGAAAGAAAACTAAGTCGGTATGTTGGATTTATAGATTTTGAGGCGTATTGGCAATGGCCTATGAGCTAGAATTACCTTACATAATTAAGCGGTATTGCACCATTATTTATATGTCTTTATTGAAGAAGTGCATTGGTGATCCAACTTGATTTGTTCCATTAGAAAGTGTGAAGTGAGTCTCTTATGAAGAGTCCCAGTCCAGATTTTTGTAGTCGAGGTTCATAAGTTGAGGAACAGCAAAGTAGCTTTAGTCAAAGTCTTGTGGAGGAATTATTTGGGTGGGGGAGCTACATTGGGAGGCGAAGGGTATGATGGCGAGATACCCACACTTATTCTCTTCAGCTCCAGTTTCATTTTAAAATTGTAATTTCCTCCTAAAACTCTATTCGTGTGTTCCGGTTTCTTTCATGTGATTGATCATGAGTATGATAGAAGTGAGATTCGAGTTCGAGACTTGTAGTCAGTTGAGAGTAGTCATTCCGTTAGTTTTTAGCCTTCATGATCAGTATTTGAACATGATGAATGCAATTCTCTTCTTTTCTATGTGTTTCCAATATTTAGGATGAATGTTCCCAAGGAGATCTTTGTAATTCCTCGAAAATCATAAACCAGGCACGAGATTGAAATGGATAAAGCAGGAATTTGCAGTCACAGAATGGAGGCGTTCTATGACCCGTGAGGTGTGACCACAAGTTGTTAAGTGACTCGTGGTGAGGACTGGAAGCTTATTTGAAAGTAGATTTTGGGTGACCATGGGTGAGACCAGTCTGGTCGGCACCCACAGTCGTATTATGACCGGTGGCTAGGAATAATTGAAGACTAGGAAGAAATTGGTAGTATTACTCCACGATTACTCACCATGAGTCGTGGTAAGTACTGATTCGTGGGATGAGTCGTGGTCGAGGACTTACCCAAAATGGGTGAACTTGGGCGGTGCACTCAGTGCTCACCACATTCGTTAAGGATCACCACGAGTCGTTGTGTTGTCTGTGTTCAGAATAGATGGGAGAGTAGAGATTTTTGGCAGTATACTCAGCAGAGTGTGACCGAGTCTTGGTCACCTGACCACGACCCATTAGGTCATCCCAGTGAGGGCTGACGGCGGAGTTTTTCCCTGCGATTCTCCAAGGGTCATTTAGTAACTTTCTATCCTTCTAAACTTTAAACTATGTCATTTTAGTCATAAATTCAGACTTATTAGTGGGGGTAAATGGTTCCTTTCCTCATAATTTACTCAAACCTTCAAGAAGCGAGAATGTAAATTTTCTCTCGAGTATTTAAGAGAGCAAGGCCATTTCCTTCGATTCTCAAGGAAATTCTGGATTTCTTCATCGAGGTATGTGGGAATTCAACAGAGTTATTTCTTCCCTTGTGTCCCTAAAACTCTTCCTCGGTTCACTCGGTTCACAACCACGAATTTTCTATTGTGAAGAATGGCCTTTCTATCGAGACCTTGTTTAATTCTTGAGGAATATTCTACGATAATTTTTTGATGTTTTACACCAATTTGTAATTACTGATGTCGATTCCATTGAATGTAGATATTTTCCCTAACTCTTGAAAACAGAAACTAAGAATCCTGTATAATATTAGAATTCTTGAAATTTCTTGAATCTTTCATAGTTAGGGGTTTCTATAATGATTGTATGTGTTAGAAACTCGATCAAATATATATTGGAAAATTTTTAGTCGAAAGTATATCTTTGAGAAATGTCGGCCTAGTCTCGATTAGATTTTTTAGCAATGTCCGGGTTTGACGAGAATAATGTCAATTATTAGTTTGACCACAGAAATTCTCGGTGTCATTATCACCTCCCAATTATCGGAAATCGGATCCGAGAACTTAGTGTAAGGTCACCGGGAAGTCATGACACTTAGGCAGAGATGGATCGACTAGCCCTAGGACACCGTGGATTACAGTTTGTTCTTGAGCCAATTGCTGATGCTTCTAGGTAGCGGCTACGACAGTCTAGAACCAGTTTTAGAATCTGGTTCGATAAGATTCTTAGGGTACCTTCAGTTATATATCACGACTAGTCTTGGACTGGTTTTGAGCTATCGGCTTAGTATTCGGCTTAGGTATTCCGGCGGGGTAGGACTTAGCACCGAGCCGGCCCGCGGCGCACCCAGGTTCCTAGAGGAACTACATTGCCCATGGGTTATATATTTATTGGCCCCATAATTTTGTGATGCGAGTTCCTCTGCCTTGGCAAGATATATTGGGTCCTATCGGTGGGCGTATACATAGGACTCACGTTTAGCTCACGTGGTTACATTAACCGGTTTATAGGCTCACCCCACTAGTTAGTTGATCCAGTTTCGGTTAGTTCAAGATCAGTATTCCCGGACATAAGAACATGCTTTGACCATCGAGGCAGGTATTTTAGACCACTTGTTAGTGCAACTATTCAATTCGATGCTTTAGTTGGTCATTGCATGTATGTTAGTTCAACATTTTATTTTATTTATCCCATGATGTTGTGTTTCTCTCCTTGCCGGTACATTCAAAGTACCGATGCGCCACTTTGCCATATATCATTTCATGATACAACCTCATGTTATCGAACCCAATGCCGTTCGCCAACTTTGATCTCGCTCTCTCGGCGGTAAAGTGTGAGTCCCCATTTTTCGAGGACATTATTTCATTATCTATGTTATGTTTATTACATTTAGTTGGAATTAGAGTGAGCTGGGGTTTGTCCCTGTAACTCATCAGTTAGATGACTTTCGAGACATAGACTTGGTTTCTTTAGACTAATATAGCTCATACTATTTTTATTTTTATGATTTAGTTTTAAACTCTCTCTTAAATGCTTTATGTTATTATTTTAAGCTTATGTGTATTTTTATTACCCAGAATACTGGTATATGATAGACCAGGGGTTGGCTTGGGAGTTACTCAGCGGCCAAGTATCATGTCCCGTCGAGTGTAGACTCGGGCGTGACAAAGGTCTACCTCTTCTTCCTCAATCTCATCACTCAAAAGCTGAGTTAGGAAGCTGTTATAACAGAAATACTTCCGCTGCGGTATCCTCGATCTCCTCATTCTAAGCACTGCACCGTCAATCAGTAGCCCTTTCATCGGCATGCATACCAACTGTCGCTCTCTAGTGATGTTTGTTATGTGTGTCCCAGAATGTACGAAAAAACAACCTTTACCCACACTTTCACCTCCTTATTCAATTAGGAGAATGGGAAGTGTAGAGTGAAGATGCCATTATGAATTACTTTCCAATGGGCGGATGAGTGCTCACCATAGAGTATGGTGAGATGTCGCGTGTGGGAGCTTTTTTTAGCGAGAATAAAGTACTCGAGACAAGTTTACCATAGGTGTATTGAAGAAGGCATTGAATATCTTAAAAGTGAATGAACCACCTGACCCGTATTTTGACGATTGCTCTCTCCCGAGTGTCCCAGTTTGCATAAAAATTCGCTCACCAAAGTGAGTTGCTCCTCAGATACGACGAAAATATGTCAGTCCCAACTTGCGGACCTTGTCACGGATGGTGGGGAACTCAAGTGAAAGGATACCTTCGTCAATCCATTCTCGGAGCATATTTTACTCCTTTTGTGTGTTAGACCAAGTTAGTCACATGAGGCTCCACTACTTGCTCTGAACCTTCTAACAGGGGTTCCCTTGGCGATAGATTTCGATCCTTTTATTTCCTTTTCAGTTGATTGAGATCTTTTGCTTCACCTCTATTTCCTTTCTTTTTTTAGCTTTTGATGCCATGATACCTAATCAACAATTAAGAACTTCACAAGATTAGTTTGTGAAAAAAGGCTAGCTAATTAGGTATAACAGGTGCAGAATGACCCCACACCCAATTCGCTAGGATACTCATGAGAGTATATCAAATAGGATATTTAAGTCTACCCCATTATCATCCCCAAATCTCAACATACAAATTATTCACTAACTTAACACTACAACCAAGTTCATGAATTTTCTTCACATCTCTCCTCTTTTACTTTTCTTTCATGAATGCCTCACTTTGGCCATTCCTTTCACCTTCCTACCTTTAGTTCAGAATTCAAGTAACTCACACATGGAGTTTATAATCAATTTACTCAAAAACCAAATGAAATTTACTGATACAATGAATTAACAGAGATTTTCCAACAACTCAAGATTCTTCACATTCAAGAATTTAAGAACTATGCATTTTCTCTCTCTACAATTAATGTTCTACACACAATTTATGAAATTCAATTCATCACCTCCTTCATCTCCACAAATTCAAATCACTACATTCAACCAAAACTAAGAGCAACCCAACAAGGATAACACATTATCATAGAAGAATTTAAGAGATTAAAGCTAATGAAACCTATATTATAAAATTCAAGGTTTTCACCAACAATGGTGACTTTAGGTCTTTAACATGGGGAAGAAGAGTATAGGAGTATACTTTTTACACTAAATTTCCAAGATAAAATAAAAATACTTACTTGATTTGGAGAGATTAGCTTCACCAAGCTTCTTGGAGAAGACAACAATGGAGGAAAGGGAGGGAGTTGCAGTTAGGTGAGGAAGAAAGAGAATTTTGTTGCATTTTATTTTTTTAATTTTTAATGAAGGATGATTCATTATTTAAAATAAGGTGGGGCATGAGGTTTTGGTAATTTTAAGGTCCATGGGTCAGAATATTGACCCATTGATGAAAAACTTTTTGGCTAGAACACCACTGGCGGTGCGCTTTGTCTCGCCACACACTTATAAAATAAATTTTATTCATGGACTTTGTTATTGCGGCGCACAACCCATAGCACCAACCTAAAATATTCTCTTTCTAAATTAACACAGCACCCAACCCAGGTATCTCACCTAGACTTAGACTTTTCCAGCTCATTTTCCCAGCTCTTCTTGCTTCAAAAGCCATGTTCATCTCTACACAACCAAAAAATGTTAGAAAGATGGGCTGCTTCCACCAAGCGTAGTAGTTATAGTCGTGGCATGAAATTCATTAGTTGCCTCTTTGTGCAGGCAACTAATTTAACATCATTAATGATGAAAGTCACACTCATTCCTTCATTCGAGAGTGAGATAGTTAGGATACTAAAAACCTGCAAATGCGGCCTGTCTTTGCTCAATGGCCCCTCACCCTCTAGGATCTACCATTGTCTTCACTTTGTAAACTCGTCACTAGTGAGGTGGCATGCTTTCCACTCTAAAAATCTCGAACACTGCCTCGATGTCCTGTGCAGTCAACATCTTTTCCGACACTGGCTATAACCATGGTGGTAAAGATATCTCAGTTGAAACTGCTGCTTGTGGATGCTGGAGTCACTGGGCTGATGAGGTCCACTACCGTCACGTTCTCTATAATATCGTCAAGATAGGCAAGAGACCGGTCGACAAGTTGCAATGTAATTGTGGCCGAATGTGGTTCACCTAAGCCCAAGGTTTTGCTAAAGGATACAGATATCAAATTAATGCTCTCACCCAAGTTGCATAGTACTAAACCAACTTCTTTTTTCCAATAACTACAAGAATAGTGAGCTCTTTGGCTTCTGTAGATTTTTCTGCACCTGAGAACCACACTCTTCCGTGAGCCATAGTCTAAAACTCCATAAGCCTCCTATTGTTTGCCATAATATCCTGAAGATACTTGCATGTAATTTTGGGGCTTTTTATAAAAGTTATACCAATGGTAAGTTAATATGTACCTTCTTCAACACATCAGAAATTTACGGCAAGCTATGTCCTCCTTCTGCTTCTTAAACCTTTGTGGAAATTTAGGGGGTGGTATGGCTTCTACCACTTTCGGCTTTGAGTTGCTTGACTCACCAACCTCTTGTATGGAGCGTCCCAACCTGCTCCTCATCAACTTTCTTATCTTTGGGATCACTCACCCATCTCTTTACCCTTTGCACAAAGAATTTGCACTCCACATTTCCTTGGGGATCTTCTCGGTGTTACTCCGAAGTGCCCCTTGCGGTTTATTAGTATACTGAAGGGCCAATTGCCCCCAACTCATG
Source organism: Datura stramonium (assembly GCA_018107945.1). Classification (NCBI taxonomy): domain Eukaryota; kingdom Viridiplantae; phylum Streptophyta; class Magnoliopsida; order Solanales; family Solanaceae; genus Datura; species Datura stramonium. The sequence continues at coordinate 44,261 of JACEIK010004461.1, forward strand.
GATGGACTTCTGCATCATTAACCACTGAGTCTCTTGAACCATTCTTGCTTCATCATTTCCTTGAGTGAGCGCTCAGACTCTTGGCCCGAGGTCTTGGATAGTTGTTTTGGGGCCTTTGGAAATTTTGATTCCCTCTATGAGGATTGGCTATATTCTTGTAACCTAGTTATAGTTGTTACCTGCAAAGCCTATACCCACGACCTTGTTGTCCCACAAAATAAATAGACTACGGGTTTAGTAGGAAAACCTAATGGAATTGCCTTCTCAACATACCTCACTTGATAGTGGTGGAGTCTGGACCTGATAGACCTGCTGAACCTGACTTCCTCACGGTATGGTTACAAACTTCTTGATCACATTCCTGGCCAGATGTCTGCTTAGATTGCTAGTACACCCATCTACCTCGAGCTTTCTGTACCTTAGCTCTTTTGTGAGATCCTCTCTTTGAAGTCTTGATAGTCTTGTCTCCCCGCTGATATGAGGTTCAATTGAACTTCTATATCATCATAGCTTTAGACAAAATTTTCCCTATGCTGGCATTAATAAAGATTTTGGACTCCAATTTCCCCAGCCCCTCTATACAATTGTTCTTGATAATCTCCTTCGGTTGTATGTGGTATGGGCAATCTCTTAAGTAGCCCTTGTATCGTTCCCAAGCCTGAGCCAAGGTTTCACCATCTCTCTACACAAAATTAGAGATCTTCCCTCTCAACTCTTTTGTTCACCTTGAAGAGAGAAGAATTTGTTGATGAATTTGTTGGGGAAAAGGCCTCCTTGTTATACCTCGGAAGCTCAAGATCAGACCAGGAGTTGAAATAGATAAACTGGAAAATATCTGCACCAGGTTACATAATGAATTAGTTCTATTACCCATAGGAGGACCGTGAGTCGTGAGGTGACTTGTGGTGAAGTACTGGAGAAGGAGTTAAAAGAATTGTTGGGGGGTCATCACGGGCATGACTACGGGTCATGGTTAGGCCCCATAACTCGTCGGGTCGGTCGTGGCCAGGAAATTAAAAAAGGATCGTGAGTAGACGATTGTACCCTACGAGTCGTGGTCGGACACCACAATTAGTTAAGGTGGATCATGGTCATTAGGTAAATAATAATTTACAGGTTGAGGCGGAGTGGAGACGCGAATGGTGACCATGAGTCGTGGTCACCGATTAGCGACTCGTACAATGGCCCGTCATGAGTTCAAGGTGATGTACCCAACGACTGATGCGGCGACTCATGGATGGTGGAAACAACTCATTAGGTCCCTCATGAGGACTAACAACGATTACGTTCTGAAGTTATTAAGGTATTCTCGTCATTCCTATGCTGTAAGGTCGTATACAATGTCGTTTAAGTCTTTTGAGTGTATTAAAGTTAGGAAGTTAGAGGAGATCGAGCTTTGGCTCTTCAATTCTTCTCAAATTCCTCTTGGGCAATCAAGGGAAGTATAAGAATCAACTTTAATTAGTTATGTAGGATTATGAGTGGGTGAATCCTTCCCACACCATGCGTCTCTCTCAAATCATGAAATTTCCTATGCAAATTCTCTGGGGTTTTTAACCCAATGCATGAAATTTCTAATTCTCTACATGGGTATGATTTAAATGTATTTTTACTATTGATTATGATTCATGGGTAAGTTTTACGTTGTTTTCATGAAAATAATGTTTCAAACTTTTTAAATTTAAATGCCATGAGAAGTTTATGAAAGTTAAGATTTATGATGAATGTTCTCATGTATGATGAAGTATTGATGATGAAAACATGTTTTCAAGTTATCCATGTTTATAATCATGTTTTCAAGTGAATTGAACATTTTCCAAGTATATTAAGTAGTAGACAAAATGCCCACATGTTCATGATTGATTTCACGATTTATGATATGGATCTCATGATTGATCGATTTATGGTGTTGGACAACTAAAGGGCCCTTGATTCATGTCTAAACATGTATGTAAATGGGGATCAATGATGTTAAATTTTTATTTAGACATGAATATCATAGATAATGTTTATGATTTATGTATGAGCCTAATACATGTTTTGGGAGCGGAGTGTCTAGAGTAGGCCGGCGTTTAAAGGACTACGTGGTGTCTCCTTAACTACGTGCCACCATAGGTTCATGATTATAAATTACAATGTTAATGGATCCCCTCTTTCTTGATATCACATAATGCACATCCTTTTCCTGGCAAGCCAAGGGATGGCTCTGCCGGCAGGCCCGAGATGGTTGGAGCATCATGTAAAAGGCTCTACATGATAGTGTCGGTTATGATAAGTCCTCCCACTTTGTTCCTCATGATTTATGCATGGTTATTTTTATGTTATCTTGGATTAAGTGTGATTTTTAAATCTTCTCTTATGACTATGATTACGACCGAATTACGAATGTTTTGAAAACCTTGAGCCTTATGTTAGTTTGCATTATGATATTTATGTTATGAGCATGTGGTACTACTCTTATGATCTCTTATAAACTTTTATGTATTTTAAATATCTGGTTTACTTACCTTACATACTCGGTACATTCCATGCTAACACATACTCTATGCTATCGTTTCATGTCTGAGGCTCCGATCTTGATTAACACGTATTAGCTCGTCTTGGAGTTTAGCATCCAGCTCTTTGGTGAGTCCTCATTCTCTGAGGACCGGTGATATTGGATTTCTCTTTACATTCATTTTCAGAATTGTCGGGTTAGTTGAGGGTATTATCCTATCCAGCCCATCAGATGTGTTAGAGGCTTTCAGGCTATGTGGTAATCGGCTATCATGTATGAAGTGCATTTTCTAATCTATGTATGTCATGATTACGTTTTCTCTATGTTAGTTATGTTAATTATTATTGCCTTGCTTGAATGAGATAGTATATGTTCATGCCATGGGTCAACTTGGGGTCTCTGGAGCTCCTTGTCCCGTGTTGCGATTCGGGTCTACGTTTAGGTAGCTGACACTCCCAAGTGGTTAGGAACACTGCTGGCTCATTCGAAGCCACTCATAGCTTCACTAATCACTTGAGAATAGAAACAACATGAGCTTAACATACTCATGTAACACGTTTTGATAGTGAAGTTCTCACTTAGCTCATGAACGTCATCGGATATGCATGAGGATCCTCGTGCATCTTGCACTAATATTGCAAATTTTGGACCAACACCAAGGTCCCTTCCTTCAAATCGAAGTTTCTAGTGATGGCCCGAATTGATCGCTTTAGAGCGTTCTCCAGGATTCGGCCCTAGCAAAAGTTAAGAACTGGAACCCTCTCTTGGTTATTATATGAACTTACTGAATGTTATTCTCCATAGTTAACCTACAAAATGTTCTCTCAATTTTAGGATAAAAGCCAAAGATGGTACTAGACTTCTTGTACTTGGCATACACTAAGCACAATACCTGTAAACTTCACAACAAACAAACAAAAATTTTATATTTATTAATTTGTTTGTGTTGGAACACAATTCTAACCTACAAATGATTAATCAATCTTCATGTCCTTGACAACGGTACCACTTGATGTCACCCAAGTGCCACGCAAACACACGTGGTCGTCAAGTAATATAGGATAGTGAAATCCCGACTATCGATCTCTTAGGGCTGTGGTCCTCAAGGTTAACTCTTTATTTTGAAACTCTAGCAAAAACAGATATAAATAGGGATGGTTTGGAGAATTAAACTACTAAATTGAAATGAAAATTAACTAAACAAGTTGTTGCAAATTTGTTTTGTACTTCAAATGATGATGAAAATCTATGCGATAGCACTTTCGCTTGAGTTTGAGTTTTCAAGACTTGTTATGCTAGATTAATTCTTTCTAAGGTTTCTAGTTGCAAGTTACTATCCCATTCACCACTCCCGACATCTAAGAACTATATCATGACCTAATGCCTATATCCCTATGGTAGCGGGAGAAACATGAAATAACGGTTATGCCTACTTGTATATCAACTAAACGGGGTTGAAGAGTATATCCCTATCCTCATCAACAACTATTTCAATCCATGGGCCAAATGATCTCTGAATTCCTATTTTATATTTACTAATGTACTTTCAGTTCCTTCTGCTGATTTCAACCAAAGTCAATATATTTATTCACAAGGTGATCGGAGTCTAGTGAATAAGCAATTAAAAATACTAGTAAATATAAATAACCTTTAACGAAGAATCAAAACTAGCAATAATCAATCTTTCAAACTTCAACCATAACTATGGCCAAAACCCTAGAATGGGATTTTAGCCACTTATGTAAGAAAAAAATAAAGACATGTCATTTGAAGCATAAAATGATAGAGAAAGAAGAAACCTAAGTTACGAACATCTGTCCTCTAAAGCTACGTTACAACCCTTATACGATCAAATAAAATGATGTATGATTGCTAACGAATGACCGAGATGTTATATTTATAATTGAGCCCTAAAATGATGCTTTTACCCTTAAGTAATTGGATTTAGAAATCATTAAGATCTATATAGGAACACCCCTGGCGCATTGCGCCCTCCATAACCAAGTTTGGCTCAATTTTCCTGCAGTTTTAGCCACAAAGCCCCACTCAGCCATAACACCAAGGTTTAAGCCAAATTTCTGAGATCCTCAAGAACCCCACCACTCAAATAACTGAAGTATTAGTAAAAATTTTGAGCAGACCCTTCTGGCGCCTCATCCAAAGCACCAGAGTGTTGGAAAAATTTTCTAAGTTCGGGATGCTTTAGGCGCTCCATGCCTCTCATCTCAAGGTGTTAATTAAATTCTCCTCTAAATTTTGGGACTTGGCACCCACACCAATCATAACAACTTTGATCCATATTTCTCTAATTTGCAAGGTTGGCGCGCCACATATAACCCAGGGCCATAATTTTTGTGAACTCTTCTTTCTTCACCTAGGGTCATTTTAGGTCCTTTTCCTTATTTTCCTTCTATAAACATCTAATAACATTTTTAGCTCAAAATACACACGAAAACATGAATTCATAAGGATTATGAAATCAAAACAAGGCAAAAAATGGGTCAAAACATGGCAAATAGGCTTAAATATACCCAACATCAAGAGGCATTTTGTCTAAGTTTAACTCAAGATGGGGACCGTATATGGATTTCATGGCTACCTGAAGTTATTTGTAACACTTACGTGAAGGGAAGAGAAGGATCTTGTGTCCATGTCAAGACTCATCTACGAACCATTGGTCAAGTTTACGATCGGTAAGTTGTGTCTATGCGGTTGAGGAAAGTTAGGATTTGAATTCCTGAACCAATATAAATAGTTTTTCTAGGTCTTTTTGAACGGTTCTTGCGGGTTACGAGTACATGAGCGTATTTTATTATTTTTGTGATATTTTCTTGGGATTATTCATTACCGAATTGTGAGTTCTTGATTTTAATAGTTATCAAGATAATTGTAAGTAAATTTTGGTTTATTTAAGTTTTTGTTATTTTTATTCCATCATGAATAGCTAAATCTTTTATTAAGGTTGTAGACAATAGGGTTGTGAAACCGTCAATCTCATTTTGATTGTTGATAGTGAATTTAAATATATTTAATAAATTCTCAATTTTTATAATGGTTGATAGTTACCGACATTAACCCTCGTTTAATAATTTTAGAGCTTGGAAGGATTAATTAACAAGAACTAAGGCAGTAGCCACCGTTTAGTAAATTTATAAAAAAAGTTGAATTTACTTGGCAAAGTAAATATTTTTAACTCAAATATATGGTTTATTCGGAGGAATCAAATGAGAGAAATATCTCTCACATGTTGAAAAATAGTGAGTGATCATTTAGAGATTATTTGCGCTATGAATAAAAGTCACTATCGATTATGTTTATTTAGAGATCTAGGTGGAGCAATCCATAATGGAAACGCTGGCTTGTAATTTATATTTATTAACAACAACTTAATATTAGAATATTATTTAGTTTAAATTCCAAATATTTTAACCTTAACGGAATAGAATTTAAGACAAAAAATCAAGTATTTATTTATCAGTAACCTTTCACGCCTATTCTTTATGGGTTTGGCCTTTCAGAGCATAATTGGGTTACTATACTTGTGTATGGCCATTTTACATCATATTTAGGGGGAATTAGAATTTAAGCGTATTAGCATGAATAGTATATATGCATGTGCATGTCACGGTGGTGTAAATAAGCCATATAGGCCCAAAGCATCATCTCAGCCCGCTCGGATGTATCATAGGGAGTTAAATCTATAACATTGCTCAATCGGTTATGTATAATGCATATCATGAATGAAATGGATGGTTTTAGCCTCCAAGTCATATCTCTAACGACTATATACATAATCAAAACGACATACATCATGAACTCTCTAATAGTCTATACTTAGTTGACTTCTTGCCAACTGGCGAGGATTATATGGCCTTCTGGTGACTCACTATTGGGCGGCACTAGGAGCCTTGCTGCCTACCCGACATATGGCTAGCACATTGGGGCTGAATAGCTCTTAACCTATTATGGTGTATAAAGGATGCTAATATGATAACAAAAATGGAGGAGCAATTATAGTACAACATATAAAAGAGGTCTCATTAGCGTATACATGCCTTTTTATGTAATCAACCTTTGTAACAATGCTCGCTTGCCTCATATAGGTAGTATTCACTTTAGGACTCATATTAGGCTCTTTAGCCTTAATTAACTCGAATCATTTCCTTTATTCCCTTTAACAACAAGACTTCCAAGATGGGTTCTGAGGTTATGTATGGAGTTATCAACATAGCATAGCCGATGAAGAGACTTCTAACAAAGTCAAAGGAACACGTGTTCGATTATAACACTTCTTAAACTATGTTTTCCTGTGAACATTTCATTAATATATAAATCAGCAAAAATACCTTTCAATACAAGTTTCATTGGAGTTGTAGGAAGAACCACCGAGGCTCAATCGTGCTATTACAATCATGGAAGGCATTCTAATGTGGTTGCAAGAAGAAAATAGCCAAACAATAAGGTGTTTACATCATCCATAAATGATAATCCAAGGTTATATGCACAACATCACAAAAATTCACTATATTATAGAAGCTATAACTAACCAACATCAACAATATAAACCTTGAAAGAGCGACGAGCTCCTGAGGCATCCTTCCATGGTGTACTTAACAGCATCTCTAACAACTTTGTCGTGTCTTAAAAGAGTGGTTCACCTACCTCTTGCCAGTCCAATTTTCTTATTTACATCACTTTATCTCATAACAAATGCTACCCGAAACAACAACTTTCTATCACCGTTCCGTGGTTTTAAAAAACAACATGGATCAATAAAATATGATATGTATACGAAGAGGACATTATATGGGAAGCTTACCTTATGTTATTCATGTCATTCTCAGATTTACAAACTTTATATCCCACTTAATAACTCAGCCACAATGAAAATCGATGAAAATAATATAGCCATAGGCTTATGACAGGAGAAATACTTTCCAAGATCGAATTATAATGGAATTAGGCCTATCTAATTGATCTCTTACAATTTATCCTCCATGAAAATAGGTTTCTGATGACCTAAGTGCGGAAAAGATGAAGTGGAATAGAGTTTTGGCCTAGAAATAGACTTGAATAAGTGTCCCAGCGGGTAGAAGGCATGTGGCAGAGCAATGTGCAGACTACATATGTAGGTTCCTTTCTGCCTGCAGTTTCACCGATGGGCATGCCAACGGGTAATACTGTGCATACGAATCTATCTTGGGTGGAAATCAAACGGCCCTCGCGTTAACTTTGCTTGGGCAACATTATATTCTTATTATTCCACTTTCGAACAATGTAAAAATGAAAATTAGCCCATAAAACATGAATTATCACTAGGCCTATTGGCACCCACTCATGAGGTGTTACATTCTTCCCACTTAGAGCATTCATCCTCAAAGAAAATCAAACTTACAGCTAATTCTTTAGGAGTTACGAGATTTCGGTAAATCTTCTCTGAAAATGGACTATCTAAAACCTGAAACTCATCATATGCAACAAAATGAATAACTTTAACAACATACCTCAATTCTCGCACTTCCTATACTATTTTTTATTTGAATATGAACATTACCTATTAATTATATTTTGATTAACTACGACAAGCTGGTCACCTAACGCATGCATAAAGATACTGATATTGAGAATTTCTTATCTTAACATGTGGGAGTTGCCTAACTCTCTCTTCAACTGTACTTTACAACTTCCCATCATATCTTTGATGGTATTGCTTTTCATAATACTTTCATTGATGTTGTCTCTTCAATTCCTAACTTTTAAACCTTTTATATAAATAATTCTTCTAAGTTTGAATACTCCTTTACTGGCACAATAATAGGAATCTCTTATACATTCTCATAAGGTATTTTGAATGGTCACCTTTAATTCTGAGTGCAACTCAAGCTCGTAGCTTGTTGCTTTAAAGTATTTTATCTTTGAGCGTGTATTAGAACTAAGATTGCGCTCCTTTATTTGATCTCATAAAATCTCAATTTAGTGAGATTTGAAGTCAAATTCCCTTAATATTAAACTCTAATAGTTGATATCGTGTGTATGAGTAGGACCTCTGCTTGCTTTAAGTTCTTAACAATGTTTCTGCACAACCTTTAATTTCATTTAACTTGCTAAACTAAGAGTCAGATTTAATCGACTCTTTGATGGGGACCACGATTGAAGGTCTACTATTTCATTCATACAAACTTTATAATGAGCTATCATAGTGCTTAGTGTAGTAGTTATCATCATATACACACTTATTAAGCGATAAATATCCTTTTCAAGTCCATGCCAGACTCGTAACATATCCTTAATATCTTAATAATGTACTTTAGATGATTATCATTACAGATGATACGTTGTACCGAGGTTTATTGGAGTACTTAAATCTTGTAGGAAGTCTTTCAAAAAATCTTGTTGTAAACTGATGCCTATATCTGAATAATGGAAACTAGTACTTTCTCATTTCTTTATTTTAACTCCTGTATTCTAGCCTTAATCCTGCGGGCTCTGATGTGGCATCTTTTGCTTGCGATATCTAGACATTGGGCCACAATTTTTGTGACATAACTTTTCAATCTACCCTACCACTAGTCTTCAATCAAGTCATGGTATACTTTTTTCATTCCTAGATAGTCTAAATGTCTTAAGTGTTGAGCTCTTTTTAGTATTCCTTTCTAATATCTCCTATTTTTTTATTCACATGATTAAACTCAGCCATCGTATCACTTTATCTTTTGTATGCCTCAAACTAGGTTATTTCCATTACATAACTAATTCCTTCAATTTTTTTACCAATTCTTATCATCAGACTGATGCTCTTTCACTTCTAGACCGGCAATACCTTTGTCGTATTCACGAGGACAATCTCTTTGACACTTAAGTTTAACTACCAAGCCGCCATGTAGCTTCAACGGCACAATTCTTTATTATTTCTATCTCATTTTATATACATACTTAAAACATCCTATGGGTTTGCAATGAGAAAAGAGAGTCTGCTACTATCTTAGCTTTATCATAATAATATACGATATAAACATTCTAATCTTTTAGTAACTCAGTCCATCTTCCTTCCTCAGCTCAATTCATAAAAAGCTACCGAATGTATATTTAAGATTCATGATCTATAGATAATAGCTTGAACTTCACATAACTACTCTTTAAGGAGAATTCTATGACCGTTGATTGGACCGTCGGATAGTTCTACTTATACTTCCTTGCTCTCCAGACATGAATAATCTCATTGAGTTATGTGAGCATCTCTAAACCAATCTTTAAGGTTTTATAATGTACAACATTATCACTCCATTCCTTTGAAAGAGTAGAAGCAAGTCTAATGTACACGTCAATATTTATTTTCTAAAATCTTTGCTCACATGCTTCTAACCATTGAAATTTAGCTCCTTCATGAACCAACCTTGCCAATAGTGTGAAGATAGAGGATAAACCTTCTACAAACCTCCGTTAGTAGCCTACTATTCTTAAGAAATTATGAACATCTGAGGGATTTATTGGCCTTAGCTAATTCTTTTATAGCTTCAATCTTCTGATATCAACTTTGATTCCCTCATTTGAGACTATATGGGCAAGAATGCCACTGAATTCAACTTAACTCACATTTAGAGAACTTTGCTTATAGTTTTGATCTGGAGTGTCTGTGGCCATAACTCATAAATGATTAACATATTCTGCTTCAGATTGTGAGTATATCAGAATGGCGTCAATAAACATAATGACGATAATGTCTAGGGGTGGTTTAAGGGACAATTCATCAAGACCATGAAGGAAGGCTGCTTTGGGGCTTTGGTAAAGACCAATTGACATAACTAGAAACTAAAAATGGTTGTATATCATCTTGGAGGTTGTCTTTAGAATGTTTTCCTCTTTAAATTGTAAATAGTAATATCCTGATCTCACGTCAATATTTGAGACACATTTGGCATTCTATAGTTAATCAAAGAGATCATAATTCTGAAAGTGGAAAGCGTATTCATGAACATAAATTTATTTGGCTATCCGATTACTAAATACACATTCATAGCCAATTGTCCTTCTCATGGACAAAAAATACTAGTACATTCCTTTGGGAAATTTTGGGCGTAATGAAGCCATTTTAAAATAATTCTTTCAACTGCACTTTTTACTTTTTTGACTCGGCAGAGCCATTTTGTGAAGAGAAGTAAATATCGGTCATATTTATCCCACAAAATTCATCTATAGAAAATCCATTCTTTCTTCTCAGAGGAACAGTCTTGAAGCCATCAGGGAATATATCTAGGAATTCCTGAATTATTAGGACTGACTAAAAGAGTCACTAGTTCTTCTTCTATATACGACTCAAATAAGTGGTAAAACTAATTCATACTCATAATAGCGTCCTAATTATCATGTTTGCTTTTAAATCAACCGAGGTACTATGGCTAACAATCACTACTATACCATCTCGGTAGACTTATCTAGTTGTAGTTGGTTGTAACTTTGTATAGATACAACAATAAGCATGCAATAATATCACAGTTCTTCTTCAACTTACAAGCAATAAATGACATACATGCATCGGTGTGAGATGACAATCCCAAGTCCTACGTATATATATGTGATTCTTAACCTTGTTTGAACTAGTTTCCCCTTTCTTTTATCTTTGCAGCCGGCCTATAGAGGTCTGCAGAGCCTTACCTAAGGGATGAATAGAGAGCTATTATTGATTTTGTTAGCTTGCACCATTACTATCTCTATCTTTGTGGATGATGTCTCATGACTAGGAGGTTCCGCTCTGGTATACTTCCATATCCTAATGACATAGTCTGGGATGTACCCTACTTTAACAGGAATACGGCCTTTTCTTGAACTTTGTGTTTAGAAATTTATAGGCACGAGATAAACATAATGATTAAAACTGAGCTCTTGCTGACCAAGGTAGAGTATTATTACTTAAAATATCCTTCTAGGAAAATATAGTTTAAATCCATCCTGAAATATTTATACTTATGTAAACGTGACTTTCTTATCTTGTCTCTTTTCTCTATTTTGTATTGAGAGGTATACAGCAGGTTGATTAACACTTGAGAATTCTAGATTGGACAAAACTCCTTGAATACAGGAAAATCCATAAGCAATTCCTTGAATTCTAGAACTGCCTGAGTTATTAGGGTCCTGCCCTTGTTGTTGCCACTACAATACTATTATCTAGATTAACAACTGCGATTGCATTCCTGATATCCTTGTCCAATGAGTTAGATTGATGAATTGAATGTACTAGGCCCCCTTTGAATTTCTCTATCGAGAGTTGGTAGGAGATGAAAGAGCTGGAAATATCGAGAGCTAAATTCTTTGATCACTGGGAAAAACATGTCAAAGAATAGTAATAATTCTGGGCTCCAAACTAAACTTATAACTAAGTAGTGTGACTAGTGCCTTTTCCTATATCTATATCTTGGTGGACGATTGTAGCCATTCTTCTAATGCAGACATTTGCTAAAGAATAGGAATATCACAAAGTTATGTTTGATTCTTAAGACCTCTACTCTAATGCATGATCTATTAGATGAGAAGTATTTACCATTCTAGATACCACTGTAGCCTCTGGGTAAAAGTGTGGTCACAACATACCCAAGCAGGAAGACACTACTAGAATGACTTATAGACTCCCAAGATATGACCTACTCTGATACCATGTTTTCTCATCCCAACCTCGAGGGCATGATCGACACCTGGTGGTATGCCCTAACTTGGGGCTGGGTGGGACCGATACTTGATGCCGGCGGCTTGAGAAAATCTCCTTAACATGATATGAAACGCATAGAGTATTTTGTAACATGATCAGAACATGAACAATTGAATGCTTTAGAGAGCAGCATCATTATGCATAAAAGTAAGTCTTTTTTATAAAAATCATCACTTGAGTATAAGTGACACTGAGGTCAAAATAGATACGACAGCAAGAGAACATGCAGTTGACTAATCTATAATCTAATGTAACATGAATATCTATATTATAGGGACAAGGCACTCGACATATCTCTAGCAAAATTAAGAAAGCTGAATAAAGATATTGCCCCAAAAGTAATTAGGACTCACCAAAAGCTGAGTGTATAGAACCTAACATGCTGTGATCGTCCATCTCAATACTTGAGTCTACATTATTAAATAATGTAGCACCCTAGATAAAGAATTGTAAGTACATACGAAAATGTACTCTATGTAATATAGAGAAGAATGAAACATAATAGGAGTGCATGAACTGTAAAGATAGTCGAAGAATCATAAATAAATCATAGAAAGTGTGGATCAAAATCATAAAGTGACCTTAACTTATTCATCCTCATCATAACATAGTTCATTATGGAAAACATAAGTAAATTTTCGACACAAAACAATCTTTAATTAACAAACTATAAATTACTCGAGTGCTCATGAAAATATCTAAGTAAACATAAATACATAAATATTTGAAAGAAATCTTTAGCTTTTAGTGGGAGATTCTCATAAGAACAAGACATAAAATTTTCATCACATACGTCCCTAACTCATTCATGGAATAAAACCCGTACACATAAATAATGAAGTGTAGGGAAGAAAAATGATATTCCCTCATGTGTAGATCACTTTAATCGCTCCAATATGGCAAAGAAAAACCCAAACCTTGGGGAAGAACATCAAAAATCTGTTCTTAAAATCTTGATATGGGTTTTTTGAAAATCCCTAAGCTTATGTTATAGAGAATTTAGATTTAAAATTACGTATTCCGGATGTTATAATTGCCAAAACACCTAAATTACATGGAGGGACTCACTTATATCATGCTCAAGAAAGCTGGGGAGGAGTGCGACTAGCTTCCGATACACGATTGACACAGCTAACTATATATTAATGTAACAATCAGGCCAATTAGGCCACCTGTCATAGTTAGCTATAGCTCAGGAATGGATAGAACAGGTTACAACATAAATAATGAAAGATAAAATGCTAACAAGGATACAATAGAAATTGAAATAACTGTGAAAAGCCAACAAGGCAATGTGACTCGAGCATAGACCGGATCAAAACCACGAGATCTAGAGCCACGAATGACTAACCATGACATACATATAACAATAAAGAGCATAATTAAAGGGAATTTAAAATATTTCATGAACAAAGTAGAAATTACGAATATACATATCATAAGAGCATAAGAAGAGTCAACGCTCGACAAGATGGTTTTTATCCACATAATATTTGATAAGCCTATAAACTGTCTGATGAGCTGATGAGGCAACACTCCCAACTAGCTCTAAAGTTCGGGACTAAATAACAAAATAACAAACTAAACTAAATGTCCTTAGAAGATGAGGATTCACCAATACTAGGCTAAACTGGATTGTATAGGCAAGGACTAATAGTAGTGAGTTTGATTGGTCAAGCCTTTATCATGAAATGATACAATATAGATATGCGGTTGGTACTTTGAACGTACCAGTATGCAAAGCAGTAAACATGGACTAATAAATACCAAAATTTCAAGAGTAGAGCATTTATAAAATGTAGAGTAGTAATCATAATTTAAGCATGAGGGCTTAAGGATTTTAAAAGCATTCATGAGTGGTCATAATTATAAGCGAAACCTTGTAAAACATAACGGGAACAAGTATCGTAACCATGATCATGCATAAAATATAAGGAACAATAGGAGGACTCGTCTATGATAGAGCTTACATGATGCTAACCTATCTCACTCATGTAGGTAGAGCCGTCCCAAGATTTCCAAGGCAAGTAACAATATAAGGCATGATATCACTAGTAACGTAACCCATGAATATATACCTATGGTGGAAAGTAGTTCTGAGACCTTGAGTTACCTGAACACTGGGCCTGCTCGGTCCTAGACACTACTCCAAAGCTTGAAGATGAGGGCTCATATAATTAATCGTTAAATCATACATGAATTTCATGGGCTAGTTTAAATCATGATATACGTGGACATGCTTGAAATATGTGAACTAGCCATAAAATAAGGCCCTTGAGTCGACCATAATATAAAAAGCTTAAAATTCATGAAATCATGCATACTTTGAGTAAAATCATCATCATTTCAAAATCAAAAATTCATGAGAATCTAGAAAACGTACTCTTAGTCATAAAACATGGATTGAATCATAATGATGACTTCATGAGTTTTCATAAGTTTATAAGAATTGGGTTTTAACCTAGAATTTCTAAAGGAAATAATTCTTGAAACTTGAAATTCATAGATTCACAAGGGATTTGATAAAAAGAGGACATGCAATCAAATAATAGGGACATAAATTGAATTATGAAAGGATTTCACGAGAGGAACATGAGATTCAACCATAATTGCACAAGATCCTAGAATTCGAAAATTTAGGCATGGAAGGTGAGGATCATGAACCAGCAGAAAAGGCATTTGAGGGTGGAAGAAATCCCAATTCAATAGCCCTACGTACCTGGGTTGATGATACCTTGAATTATCCTAAAGATGCAAGAGGAATTGAGAAGTTGGAGGTGATGAACACTAGCTTCTTCTTGAGAGAAAAAATCAATCTGGATGTTTGAAGGCAGTGATGATTTAGACTAAGTTAAACCCTTTAATATGATCTTAAGGAATACCAAAATGACGTAATTTAGGAGTTTACTAAAATGGTCCCAAACTATAAATTAAATCCTGCAATGGCGGTTACTATGACCAATAGTATGAATTGGATTGTTTGATTATGCGACTCATATTGAGTTCATATAATGCCTCTTTGCTGTTTCACTAAACCACTCATAACTTTTTACTTTGAACTCCAATTGATGCAAGGTTAGATGAATTGAAAAGAAGACTCAAAGGGCTTCTATTTGATATGTTGAATGACCCAAAAACACTTTGTAAAATGGGATATATGGTCGCTTGAAGTTGACCCTTATAGGCCCGATACGAAAACCTAATGTTAGAAGGCTCTACCAACTCAACTTTGTATTGAGTTCATATGACCTTAATTTGTATCCAAGGAACTTCTCACACTTAAGTACATCTAATACATAGTTTCATAAAATTCACCAGGTTTGGGCCTATCCACATACCTAGAAGGGTTCCAAACTTATCTGAAGTACGAGGCATTACAATATACCAACTCACTGGCGAAGGAAAATATGTACCATCATAATATGACTTGTACCATGAGTCGTACCACAAACCTACGACTTGTGGTTTCCTCCTGTGACTAATAAGCCCCTTTTCCCCAACTCTCTAAATATTTCTAAAATACATACCATGACCCGTTATTCCTTGCTACAAGTCGTACCGCTGACAACCAACTGCCAAAGCCACCCAAGGCAAGCTATAACTCTTGACCACGAGTCGTACCTACACATCACGACCCGTGACATAGACTTGTGGTCTGAAGGATCATTCTCTAAAATTTTCCACGGGTCATCCCTACAGCCCCTACAACCAACCGTAGCCCATAATGGCCGATACTGAGAAAAGCTGCGGACTCAGTGAACATACTCTGAATCAGATTTCTAAATCTTGGGAAAACTTTGGGGGTGTTACAACCAAATACTAAACTGGAACTATACAACTAGTCCAAAAAGAAGACTCTAAGAGTAATAAATTGAATGGGGGCTGGGCCCAGGCCTACCCGTACTATACAACAAAACTCAAAAGAATGACAAGGCCTTGCTCTTGAAAGAAGGGAGCATACCAACTCTCTGCTGAAGATCCAAGCTCATACTTCAACGCTGTTTGAACCTCTATTGCACTTACAATATGATTGCAAAGGGTCCTAGAATTTGAAGGGACATCGATATGAAAAATATGTAATGGTATATAGAATTTAAGAAAGCTATAAGTAAAATAACACAAAAGATAATTAGACTAAGAAGTAGACATAACAACAAAATGAAACTCTAGAATCTTTCAACAAAACAATAGCAAAAAATATTAATAAAAACTCAAAAGATAAGGTAGGGAGAGACAAGCTATAACTTTGTAACCTGCTTCCCTATATGTAGACTCTATATATAAGCATAACTCAACTAACTCATATGAAAACACTTCCGATGATTGGATAGGACTTATGAGAATTTACTTGGTTGCTACCTGATACTTGGACTAGGATTTAAGTATGCCTGATACCGAACAGGATTTATAAGAGGTACCTCATACTCGGACTACGATCATTCGACCTAATACTTGGCCCAGGGATTTTCATATATAGCACCTTGGACCATCAACCATCCCTGACTTAGAGGGAGTGCTCTGATACTTAGATTAGATAAAATGCAAAAGAAGCATAATAAGTGAAACCGATACTTGGACTATGCGTGGATAATGCAATGTGACGGACTCGGAAATAGTCTCACTTGGAGGATAGCCACACATTACCCCTAGCAACTGACATGAGAGGACACAGGCCAGCTTGGTTCAAAAGCTTAAACATAAATTTAAGACTTTGAGAAACTTAGAACTTAACTTGACTTACTGAATCTTGGATTCAACTCTAGATACTCGAGACCAAGTTGAAATATCTTTTGGATACTTGGATCAAGCTAAAATGCTCATACTCAACTTAAGTTGCTTGAGTACTTGGACTCAACTCGGAATGGACTCGTCTCTAGAATATTAAACTCAAGGATACCTCAATTCACCAAATATGATTAGACGTGCTTTATAGTACTTAGATTTGACTTAGAGTGCTCGGACTCATCATTAGATACTTAAGATCAACCTCGCTTAGCGTAGAGTTGGAAGCAAAACTTATCTTATCTTAAGGAGAGGAATCATAAAATATCCGCTTACCTAAAGTACCTCAAATAATATACATATGAGTGTGTGCTTTATGTGGAATCACCTTTTCAAACTCGTTTACCCTCGTTAAACTTCACATCATTTTTCTTAACCTAGGTTTTTCACGCATCATCATCTTAGCCTTTACTACATTTCACATAGAAACCAAGACCTTAAAACAATATTAACATCACATATATGACACTGTGCGAGACCGTCTCATGGTTCCCACCTTGGGGTCTCCAGAGACTCAATTTATAGCTACGAGAACAACAATATCATAATTAAATTTCAATCGTGTCATCGGCAAGCTACAATCTCAACACTTTAATCTCATTTAAATATATAACTCATGACCTTAGGAATAGATGAATATACTTATTTCAACATATACAAGAGCACCTTACTCGATATCAAATTACAAACTTAATTGTGCAACGAGACAAGGGCGCGCCATACCTTAATATGCAAACTCTAACTTTCCAATGACCTTTATTTAAAGATTCTACTTTAAGATCCTTCCAAATTTAAATTTCAATGAAAATAATCAATAATTCACTCAAAATTCTGGAAAAATTGGGCAACAACACGCTACAGAACACACAACATGATGACACATAAATCCACAACTTTCTTTAAGTTTTCTTCACAAATATATTACAGAAATAAGAGTAAGTTTCTTACCCTTACTTGGAGATATAGTATCCAAATATGGAATTATCATCCTCCAACTCCTCTTCCCAAAAACGCACTATAACACAAAAACACACAATAAGAATGCATACAACAAGTCAACACACAAATCACAATTTCTTTCCAAATTTCCTCCAACCTTATAGAGCATAAAGGCAGATTGCCCTTCCTTGACAATACTATTATCTAAATATCTGGGAAACTCTTCAACCTCTACTTCAAGCACACCAAATGAAGCAACAAGAAAAAATAGTCGGGTATAAGCGTTACCAACTTCCGAATACCACAAAAGAGCACGATTTGGTGCCTTGATTGCCTTAAATAAGCAAAATATAAGAGGGAATATGTTTCTTAAGAAAGAATATCTATTTCAGATAAGGGTGAAATGGATTTTAAAAAAACAACTTGATAAATAGAAGGTGGGCGGTGGAGGCATGGGCATCACGACCCAAATACACGGATCATAAGCATAGGACAAGAGCTGAGACCCCAAGTAGACCCATGGAATGAGCATACGTAGTCCAATCACATGAGAGAGACTTAACATATATGAACGTAAACATAACATAGCCAAAGGAAATATCAATACAAAACTTATACAATACGGCTGAATACAACTTGCCGATCAGTAAGCCTCTAAGCATGAAGGACGAATTGATGGGACAACTCCCCAACTAATCCAACATCCAGAAACTAAAAAAGAACAACATAGAGTAGAACGCATACAACCCTCGAAATATGAGGACTCACCAAAAGTCTTGAGAGCAAATTTGAAACTATCTGGGTGAGGATGAGCTTGAGAACTAGGACCTGTATCATAAAACGATACAACATAGAAGGTATGCGGTCAGTATGTGGAATATACTGAGTATGCAAGGTAAGTAAGACAGCACATTTAAAACATGCATGAAATTCAAAGTAATCATAAGTAGGACATGTGCTCGTATCATAAATCATAATAACATATCATTCGGCTCAAGATTTTAAAACATTCGTAACATAAGCATAATCAAAATGATAAAACAAAGATTTATTGACATAACTTGAGACAGCAAATAATCATAACATGTGTAAATCGTGAGGAACAATGGGTGATTCTCTTAACCGACATACCCCATATGAGCACACATGAAGCCCGACTTGTAACCCTAGTCGGGAGGGTGTCACTGCCTTGCCAAGGGTAGAACCATGAGGTGTGATACTACCATGAAAGGGCCATTTGGGCTGGGAAAAACATGAAAGGGTCCCAACATGCCTACGGTGACGTAGTTCATGAGGTCGAGGCTTAACACGAGCCACTGAACCTACTCGGTGTTCGATACTACGTGTTCGATACTACTCCCAATATATATATAGTGCTCATAGTATAATTGCATGAATTAATGGGCTAGTTAAATCATGATAATAATAAATATAATTGTCGTGAGCTATCCATGACATAAGGCCCGTGAGTCGGCTAAAACATAATTCATAAACCATAGGTTTCATGCGTACTTGTAGATCATACATATAACTCAAAAATCATCAAATCATAATAGGCATTTGAATAAATTCATATTTCGAATCATAAATCATGTTGGGCTTGTAAATGTAAATAATGGAAATAGTAGATCATAAATCGAACAATTAAATCGAACATAAATGTCAACAATTATGATAATATTTCAAAATCACAAAATCCATAATTAAATCATTAGTTTTTATATAAATCAAATAAAAAACCCCATGAGTTTTTATTAAAATTTAAAGAAAAATCATAGAGTAGGAGCATGGGTGTGGAATAATCACCCACTGATGACCTTACATACCTGGGATTATTAGATTCTAAATCTCACTTGATGACCCAAGAAGTAATTGCAATGGATTGATGAATTCTAGGGTTGATTCACTCCTTAACTTCCTCTACCTTGTATGCATGAAAGAATGGAGTGAAATTTGAACTTAACCCCTTTAAATTTCCCTATTCATAACTCAAAACGTCGTATTTTAGGCCTTGGGATCTTAGGAATTTACGTAAAAGCCCTTACTAACTCGCAGGAAAAATAACTATCACGGGTCCATGAGTGACCTGACGACTCGTTGCCAGTCCTCACCATCCATCACCTTGCCCGTTAAGTACACTGTTTGAACTGGTCACTGGAACCTCTAACGGACGACATAACGATTCGTACCGGTGGCCGTGAGTCGTGGCCACCACCCGTCAAGTTCACCTCCTCCTTAAACCATTTTATTAAAATTCCTCCCAATGAATCACACCTCGACTCGTCACCTGACATGAAGAGTCGTGGTCTTTTTCCGTTAAGTACACGGATAGATCCTTCCATTTTATTTTTCAACTTCACCCCACGGCTGACTTAACGACTTGTGGTGGCTGACCACGAGTCGTTCCCTCGCCCGTGGGGACCTTCAACCATCCGTTCATGCAAGAATCCCCACGAGTCACCTGACGACTCATGGGGTCTCCTCACGAGTCATCCAATGACTCTTCTTGTGCCTGCAACCTAGATTTTCAGTTTTTCCCTATTTCAACTCCTGGGTCTGATCTTTGAGTTCTCGGGGTATAACAATATTTCCCCCTTAGGAACATTCATCCTCGAATGTTAGAAACATACAGGAAATTCAGAAACAAGCTATCACCATATATAAATACTGATCATTTAAGCTGAAAACTGACGGATTGACTACCTCCGAAAAGATCTACATAACTGAACTGAATTCATATATCACACACATTTACCATATCATAAAACAAACTTGTACGCATGAACTAAACTGATTAGAGGTTTAGGGAAAAAATTGATACCTCAAACTAAAATTGAGCCGACAGAGAATAGGTGTGGGTATCTAGCCATCATATCCGCTTCGTCTTCCCACGTAGTTCCTTCAATATGCTGATTTCTCCATAATACTTTTACCGAAGCTACTTCTTTCTCCTTATCTTACGAATTTGATGATCTAATATTTCCATGGGTACTTCTTCATAACTGAGGCTGTCTTTTACACCAACGCTGTCCACCGGGACTACTAAAGTTGGATCACTCAAGCACTTTTTCAAGAGCGACACACGAAACACGGGATGCACAGAAGATAACTCTGATGAAAAGTCCAACTCATATGCCACCTTACCAACTCTCCTCATAACCCGGTAGGGGAAACATAACGGGGACTGATTTTCTCTTTCTTTTCAAACCGCATGACTCCCTTCATGGGAGATACCTTTAGGAATACCCATTCGTCCACATCAAACTCCAAATCTCTTCTCCTCACATCGGCATATGATTTCTGACGACTCTGAGCAGTTTTCAACCGGTCCTTTATCAAATGAACCTTCACCATAGCCTCGTGAACCAAATTTAGCCCTAACATAGCTGCATAACCAACCTAAACCATTCAATGGGAGATCTACACCTCCGCCCATGGAGAGCCTCAAACGGTGCCATTTGGATACTGGAGTGATAGCTGTTATTGAAAGCAAATTCGATTAAGGGAAAATGATCATCCCAACTACCCTTAAAATCCATAACACTTGCCCTCAACATGTCCTCAAGAGTCTGGATTGTTCGCTCCGCCTGGCCATCCGTTTGCGGATGAAAGGCTGTGCTGAGCTTGACTTAAGTCCCAAGTCCCTTCTGAAAAGACCGCAGGACTGGGAGGTAAGGTGAGTACCTCAATCTGAAATAATAGGCAAGGGCACTCCATGAAGTCGAACCAACTCATGAATATATATTTTGGCATAATCATCCGCTGAATCCGTGGTCTCGACTGGTAGAAAGTGTGCAGCCTTGGTTAACCTATCTACCACCACCCAAAATGGAATCATAGTGTCGGTGAGTACGAGGTAGGCCTGTAATGAAATCCATATTAATCTCTTCCCACTTCCGAGTGGGAATGTCAATATCCTGAAGTACGCCTCCCGGACTTTGATGTTCGACCTTCATTTGCTGACAGTTTGGGAATTTGGCTATGAACTCTACAATATCCTTCTTCATACCATCCCACCAATAGACTTCTCGCAAGTCCCAATACATCTTCGTGGATATCGGATGGATATAATATTTGGTACCGTGTGCCTCATGCAATATTTGGACTCTCAATTCATCAACGTTTGGGACAAATAGGCAACCCTGGTATTGTAACACACCATCTCCCCCTTGGGAGAAAACCTCCACCTTTTGACACCGCACTGCTTCCTTCAGCTTCCTCAAAATTTGATCCTCATCTTTCTTAGATTTGACATCAACCACCAAGGACGATTCTGACCCATTCTGCACAAGAACGCCGCCATCGGTCGAGTCGATCAATCTAACTCCCAACCTTGCAAGTCGGTGTACATCTTTCACCAACTCCTTTCCCTCCTCCATGTGGGACACACTCTCCATAGAGATACTATTAAGTGTATCCGCAACCACATTAGCCTTGCTCTGGTGGTAAAGAACACTCATATCGTAGTCCTTTAGTAACTCCAACCACCTCCTTTGCCGAAGATTGAGATCCTTCTGCGTGAACACATATTGTAAGCTCTTGTGATCTGTGAACACGTCCACTTAGACCCCATACAAGTAATGCCGCCATATCTTCAATGCGAACACCATCGCGACCAACTCGAGATCATGGGTCGGGTAATTCTTTTCGTGAACTAAGGCATATGCTATGACTTTCCATGCTGTATCAACACACATTCCAGTCCAACTCTCAAAGAATCACAATATACAACAAAGACATTTGTACCCTTGGGTAGAGTCAACATTGGTGCTGAAGTGAGTCGGGTCTTCAATTCCCGGAAGCTTTCCTCACAAGCCTCCGACCATTGGAACTTTATCTTTTTCCGAGTCAACCTAGTCAATGGGGCTGCAATTGATGAAAATCCCTCAACAAATCTTTGGTAGTAGCCCGCTAGGCCCAAGAAACTCTGAATTTCTGAAGGACTCACAGATCTAGGCCAATTCTTCACCGCCTCGATTTTCTGAGAATCTACTATTATGCCCTCGCTTGATACTACATGGCCTAGAAATGCCACCGAGTCCAACCAAATCTCACATTTGCTGAACTTTGCATACAACTGATGATCCTTGAGGGTCTGACGCACTATTCTCAACTGAGCGACATGCTCCTCCTCACTCCGAGAGTATATAAGGATGTCATCAATGAACACAATCACGAACATGTCTAGATATAGCTTGAACACCCTATTCATCAGATCCATAAAGGCTGCAGGGGCATTGCTTAGTCCAAATGACATGATTATAAACTCATAATGGCCATACCGGGTTTTGAAGGTTGTCTTTGGGATATCACACTCTCGAACTTGGAGATGATGATTCCTGACCTGAGATCTATCTTCGAGAAACACCTGGCACCCTAGAGCTGGTCAAATAAATCATCGATCCTAGGCAAGGGGTACTTGTTATTGACAGTGACCTTATTCAGCTGCTGATACAATACACATCCGAGGGACCATCCTTCTTTCGAACAAAGAGAACCGGAGCACCCCATGGAGACTTGCTCGACATAATGAAAGCCTTATCCAACAAGTCCTTCAACTGTTCTTTTAACTCTTTTAGCTCGACTGGAGCCATCCTATAAGGAGGAATAGAGATAGGTTAGTATTAGGTAAAAGATCAATACCGAAATCAATTTCCCTCTCCAGAGGAACACCTGGAAAATCATCAGGGAAAACCTCTGTATACTCACACATCACTGGAACTGACTAAATAATTGGGGTCTCAGACTCTACATCCTTAACCCTAACTAGGTGGTACATGCATCCCTTAGAGATCATTTTCCTGGCCTTAAGGTATAAAATAAACCGACCAGATAGTACAGTGGAATTACCCTTCCATTCCTAAACTAACTCACCCGGAATCAGAATTCCACTGCACGGTTCTTATAATTAATCGAAGCATAACATGCAAACAACCAATCCATACCTAAGATGATATCAAAGTTAGTCATAGCCAACTCGACTAAGTTTGCGGAGGTAACCTTATGCAACACTGTAATGGGACACCCTCTATATACCCGCCTAGCTACCACTGATTCACTAACTGGTGTAGATACGGAGAACGGTTCTGACAGAATTTCAGGACTAACTCCAAAAATACTAGTAATATAAGGGGTCACAAAAGACAAAGTAGATCCTGGATCTAACAAGGCATAAGCATCAATATGGAATACTTGCAACATACCCGTGACCACATCTGGCGAAGCCTCTTGCTCTTGGCGAGGCACTAAGGCATAAAACTTGTTTTGGCGCTGACCACCTTCTGAACTAGTGGAGGCGCCCTGCTGAGGGGCTCGTGCTACTGAAGTGGCAGAATTGGCTGCAAGTCAATCTTTCATCCTATGCCCGGGTTTGCCACAACCGAAACAAGCATCCGTGCTGACCAGGCACTTCCCGGGATGATTCTTGACGCACTTCGCACAAACTGGAAAAGTGCGCTCCACTTGCATGCTACCATGATCCCTCGAGCCTGTAGCTCTGCTCCTTTGGTCTCCCTTGAACCTGGATGGTGTGCTGGCCGATGATGGAGCTGGAGTAATGGACCTGTGCTGGGACTACTGACGTGGTCCACCCCCTATCCTGGCCTGAGAAACCCCGTAACTGTCGGTCCTGGCCCTTTTGGCATCTCTCTACATTCTGTAGACCGACTCCATCTGTTGCACATGCTATACAATATGGGGAAAATTAATGTCCCGGTGAAGCATGGAGATCTGGAAATCCTTGTCCAAGTAATTTGCTACTCCATACACAAAATGGCTCACCCGAGCTCGCTGATCCACCACCAACTCTGGAGCATATTTAGATAACCGGGTGAATTCGAATGCATACTCCTGGAAAAACTTGTTACCCTGCTTTAGATTCACAAACTCGTCAGACTTAAGCTCCCTCATCTCCCGAGGGAAGAACCGATCCATGAATGCAGTGTGAAACTTATCCCAACCTATTGGGCCTGCACCCGCCGCCCTGGAATCTCCCCATTACTTAAACCATATATGTGCTACCCCCTTTAGATGGTAGGAGGTCAAGTCAATGCATTCCCTATTGTTCACCCTTATAACCTGGGTGATTTTCAGAATTTCCTCTATAAAATCGTGTGGATCCTCGTCCACCTTTGACCCCGTGAACTCCGGAGGGTCCATCCTCAAGAAATCCCTCACCCTAGCTGCCGCTGCATTCCCATTCTAAGGGAAATGTGCCACCGTCTGATTCTGGACCTGGGAAGTCATGGCTTGTGCCAGCATCTGAATCACCACCCTAAACTCAACGTGGGTGGCTGGGTCTGGTATGTGCTCCTCATGAACGGGTGGAGCTGGAGGATGCTCACCATTATGGGCACCCTCATGACCATTACCATTACCATTTCTTCTGGCGTTTACTCGACGTGGAGGCATGATTCTACAAATGCGAATAGCATGAATTAGAAGAGTAAAGGACGTTCACCGCACGATATAGATCATGAAAGAAGGGAACATTTCCTAAACGTCTAATAGTCTCTTCTTCATAAGTGTGGCGCACTTCACACCCATGAAAAAGACTCTACTTAATGCGGCTTTAAGACTCCCTAGGACACTTAAAAACCTGGCTCAGATACCAAGTTTGTCACGACCCAAATGTACACACGAATCGTAGACATAGGACAAAGAGCTTCGATAGACCCCAAGTCGACCCATGGCATGAGCATACATCTAGTCCAATCATATGAGAGGAATACTTAACATATATGAACATAAACATAACATAGCCAAAGGGAAATATCAGTACAAAACTTATACAATATGGCTGAATACAACTTACAGTCTGATAAGTCTATAAACATGAAGGACGGATTGATGGGACAACTCCCCAACTAATCCAACATCCACAAACTGAAAGAACAACATAGAGTATGAACATACAACCCTCAAAATATGAAGACTCACCAAGAGCGCTGAGAGAGAATTTGAAACTATCTACGGGTGAGGATGATCCTGAGAACTGGGACCTATATCATGAAATGATACAACATAGAAGGTATGCGGTCAGTATGTGGAATGTACTGAGTATGCAAGGTAAGTAAAATGGATATTTAAAACATGCATAAAATTCAAAGTAATCATAAGCGTAGGACATCATGCTCGTATCATAAATCATAATAACATATCATTCGACTCAAGATTTTCAAAACATTCATAACATAAGCATAATCATAATCATAATAGAATAGATTTACTTGACATAACTTGAGATAACATACATAATCATAACATGTGTAAATCGTGAGGAACAGTGGGAGATTCTCGTAACCGATATACCCCATATGAGCACATATGAAGCCCGACTTGTAACCCTAGTCGGTAGGGTGTTCTTACCTTGCCAATGGTAGGACCATGAAAGTGTGATATCACCAGGAAAGGGGCCATTTGGGCCAGGGACAAACATGAAAGGGGTCCCAACATACCTACGGTGGCATGTAATTCATGAGATCCGGGGCTTAACCTGAGCCCCGAACCTACTCGGTGTTCGATACTACTCCCAATATATATATATAGTGTTAATAGTATAATATACATGAATTCATGGGCTAGTTAAATCATGATAATCATAAACATAATTGTACATGCATGAGCTAGCCATGACATAAGGCCCGTGAGTCGGCCAAAACATAATTCATAAATCATAGGTTTCATGGTTACTTGTAGATCATACATATAACTCGAAAATCATCAAATCATAATGGGCATCTGAATAAATTCATATTTTGAATCATAAATCATGCTGGGCTTGTAAATGTCAACAATGGAAATAGTAGATCATAAATCATGCTAGGCTTGTTAGAATCCTTAAATATCCCTTTTAGGAATCCAAAATTGTTTTGGTTTAGGTTCTTAAATATGTAAAGTTATTAAACTACACTCAAGAACCCGTTTGCGAAATTGAGAGTCAGTGGGAATGACCAACTTGACGAGCTGTTACCCTACCTAAAGACTTATTAGGTCCTTTCATTGGCACTGGAACCAAGTTGTGCATTCTCTGATTCTCACCTCAATGTTTTTCATAACAACCTACTTAATGAATTATTATAGAGAAAACTCATTAATGCAAGGGCGTCTTGGGAAATTGAATTGAAGGTGCCTTACTAGGCATAAGACTTCAAAATTTGAAAAAGTTGTCCTGAATAGTCACATCGACATAGAAAAAGATAGCTTTTTAGGTTCTTGGAGAATTGAAATAACATTGAAGGTATTTTAGAAGGTATGAGCCTTTCTTGAAAATTTAAAATATTCACGGAAGGCTCATTGGCATAGTAGAGCACCGTTAGTGTAAATATATTTAACGATTCACTTGTTTTTGGATGTGAAAGTTGCATAGGAAAGGTACTCCACTACCTATGCATTTTCACCATTTTTGGTATGTAAACAACTAACAAACCCATTTATTGTATTTATCCCTCAACCATCACCATTTCAATCAAAATCTCTAGACATTGGCTGTAAACTGTGCCCCTCTGTTAGATATAATAGACACCAGGATACCATACAGTGTGACTATTTTTTTGATATACAACGCAGCATAATCTTCGGTTGTGAACATTGTCCTGAATGGCAAGAAATGGGATGATTTTATTAGTCTATAAGTAGTGACCCAAATAGAGTCAAGCTTACGCTTGATATAGGGTAAACCTATAAGAAAATCCATGTTGATCACTTTCCATTTTCACATAGGCATAGTTATCTCCTGACTTAGCCCGTCGGGCTTCTAATTTTTAGCCTTCACTTTGTCATGACCCGAGCATGGACGCCGGACCAAGAAACGGGACCTAGAACCACAAATGGCTCCAAGATAACCCATGGTACATACAAAGCATGATTATGAGCATAAATAAGAGGAAATAAAACATGAACACAACATAAGCAGAAGTCTGCATATCATAAAGCATAAGCATAGACAACAAGTCAACAAAGTTGGACCATCTATACATAGCTGTTTAGAAAGCCTCTAATAATATGATGAGCTAATAGGACAACACCCCTAACTAGCTCGGTAAATTTGAAACTAAAAGACATAAAAGAAAAGGACATGAACCAAAACTGTCATCTTCGGATCATGAGGACTCACCAAAACTAGGATGATACTAGACTGAAGTGGGAGCGAGCTAACGTCGGGGTTGGGACTGATCACCCGAACGTAATCATGAGACAATATAACATAGAGTATGCGATCAGTACTTTGAATGTATTGAATATGTAGAGAAAGTAAAACATGCTCATAAAATAGTAAATCAAGGTCGAGAGTAAAGGCTAAAATGAAACATGAGAATAGGGCACATGCTATAATCATAATCGTGTAATGTCATAAACATGAGTTATTCATCATAAGATGAAGTATAATAACCCAAGGTTTGAAAGTAGAATTACATGAAATCATAAGTGAAAGCTCATAAACTAATCAATGGGTCAAATAAGCTATAAAACATAGTATCATAAGCCATAAACATGAGTAACTTAAATCATGAGGAACAATGGTAGACTCATCATAACTGGCACCATCATAATAGAGCTTACATGATGCCTTAACTATCTCACTCAAATGGGCAAAGCCGTACCAATCTTGGCAAGGCAAGGAACGATTAAGGCGTGATATCACCCGTAGATCCCCATAGGGATTGAATATGAATATATACCTATGGTGGCATGTAGTTTTGAGATCGGGGTTTTCTTGAACCCTAGGTCTACTCGGTGCTAGAAACTACTCCAAAAAACATGCACATGGCTCATAGTTGTTATCGTGAAACATACTTGATCTTGCATGGGACAATTTAAAATCTTGAAATCATAATCATACTTGACATACATGAACTATCCATGAAAATAATGCCACAATTGGAATGATACCTAAACTTGATTTTC
The DNA here is from genome assembly GCA_018107945.1 of Datura stramonium. NCBI lineage: Eukaryota > Viridiplantae > Streptophyta > Magnoliopsida > Solanales > Solanaceae > Datura > Datura stramonium. Next base: position 73,084 of record JACEIK010004461.1, read on the forward strand.
ATGAAATCCATACATACTTGAATAAGACTTCATAACTCGAAATCATAAAATGATAAGTTTAAGATTCATAAACATTCATGCATACTTTGATAATTCATCATAACTTGAAATCGTAGGCTCATAAGTTTGAGATTCATAAGATCATGCATAATTGGATAAAATCATCATAAGAAACCATGAATTCATAAGGAATTTAAGGGTCAAATCAGCCCTAATAACCATGATTCATTAGTTGGAACATGAGGGAATTGAACCCATAGAGGGACCATGGAAGATTCCATTGAATTGGTTCTAACCCTGAAATTTCACAATTTAAAACTTGAAAAGTAGAGATCATTGATTTGAACTTAAAAAGGGCATGAGGGTGGAAGAAATACTACATTCTTGACCCTACATACCTGGGATTAATGGGATTCTTGTTAGGGTTTAATGCCCAAGAGAATTTGAGGAGAAGGAGGACCTTGATGATTGAGGTTTGAGGGGGTTTTGATCTTCAACTTAGAGTGTTAGAAGTGGAATGAGGGTTTAGGATGAATAAAACCCTCTAAAACACCTTCGTAGGATTTCAAAACCACTTAGTTTAGGGGTTAGGAACTTATAAATTATGAAAATGCCCTTAATAACCCAACTAGAAATTTGATGCTGCCAGACCCAACGAGTGACCTAACGACTCGTTAGGCCTCTTGATGAGTCGTTAGGTGCCATCCTTCACCACTAGGCCAATTTCCCAACTTTTTGATATTTTTTAATGCTTCCACTTAATGATTCGTCATGAAATTAATGGATAACTTAACCACTCATTAAGGCTATCTGAGACTCAACCTTTCACGGCCTTACTGCACCCAACAACTCACTTAACAAGTCATTAAGTGAACTAACAATTTGTTCGGTGGGTTTTGCAACTACACGCAAGTGCACGTGGTCGAAAAAGTAGTAAAATGGCTAAAGTAAGCCAAGTATCGATCCCACAGGAACTGAACTAAGGTAATAATCAACTTAAGTGTTAATAAACTATTACTTTAAAAATGCAGACAACAATTCAAATAGGATTTTGAGAGTTTAGTTTCCTAATTTATACTAATCTAAGACAAGAGTATAAAAAGTGAAAGTACGAACTATAGTAATGAGCATACTGAGGCTAAATGAACATGCGGGGAGAATTTATCGATACAATTCCAGTTAATCTTTCCTTCGGTTGCTAGTCAAAATTGTGCCTATGGATTGAGAGCTTTTTGTATCCTACCCAACTTAAGAATCATGAACCTTCAACCTACATTCACGTGATAAAAGAATTTCATGTTCTAGCCAACAAAGCGATTCCTTAATTGATTAATACAACTTTCCATGATTATGATGTTTTATGTGATATATTTCTATTACGAATGTAAATCAATTCTCAATTTTCCCAAACTAAGAAGAAAGGTATATCCCTACCAATTCTGGCTTTCCAATTTCTTTCCTTTTCAAGATCAAATTGGATTTTTAGATATACATTAACATTGGCCAAACACTAATGCGGTAAGAACAAATTGGATAGAACAACCATTGAAGAAAAGATGAAAAACCAGGAAATGATCAAGCGATTACATTCCACTATAAATGTTCTTAGCCTCAGCAAGTGAATTTAGCCACTAATTTGTGGATTAAACATCATCAAATAGTATAAATCATACAAACAATTGAAATAAAGGAGAAAAGAGATGAGAAGAACCTAGGATTTTCGTCCCCTCAAGCGCCTATAACCCGTCCTTGCTCAACTAAGTCAAATGTTTTAAAATAAACCTAAGTGTGCTATTTATACCAGTGAATTTTCCCGGAATAGCAAGCAACGTGGCACGGAGATTATCGCAGGCCTCCTCCGTGCCACGGGGCCTAACGCGGGACCCTCTCTGGAGATTAGGTCCCTCGGCAATTATTCCTCGGGTGCCATGGCACATAGCGCGGAGCTTGGTCAGCGATTCCACAGAGGCCAACGCGAACCTTGCTGGAAATTGATATCCCAGGTCAATGCACCCAATGTGCCACGACTTGCATCATGTGGCATTGCCTCCATGTCACGGAGGCAGCGCGGACCTTCACCGGAAATGGGCCAAAATACATCACCCAGGAAGAATGCCTCCCGCGATGGCAACGTGATGAGCTCCATCGAGCCCTATATTTGCTGCTCTTCCTTGACCTTTTCCACTGCTCGCTTCCAAGTCCATTCCCGATTTTACCAACATGTCTCTTAGTTTTCCAAAGTACATTTACCTGCAAAACAACACTAATCATGTTGGTCGGTATAAATTCACATTTAACTACAAATCACATGAGATGCACAAATAGCGATAGATAAACAAGACGAAATGAAGCATTTGAGTATCACTTGGGCATATAATTCTGCCCAAGATACTTACCTACTTAAAACCTTGTTCGTCCTCGAACAATACTCTCACATCTCATGCGATTGAACCCACGCATAGCTACTTTGGCTGGACAATTCAAGCTACAGTTATACCGATGATGTTCAAAGCAAATCATTAAGAAAACATGCATAGTCTCATCAATACAATGACATTCACCACATTAAGACCTCCTAGACTCAAGAATCGACTCTCGATCTTGGAAAACTTGTGCAAATCAAGCGATCAAGACATCCGACAAGAAATTCAATCTCTCAAAATTCAGTATTGCCCTCACAACACTAGAGAATCTCCCCCTTACAATCATGCTTGATTTCCAAAACTTTACAGCTGTAGGGGTATATATGATCTGATTCTCTCTCTCCCAAAGGAATTCACATGCATCTTGAACCATAAGCTTACCTCTAGTGTGGCCTCACTAATATAAGAAACAGCGTGATGGAAGATCACGTAGGACTTGGGTTGTATGTAATATAAGGAACTAGTAAATACTGGGCTAACCAATAATAACAACTAGCTTCCTTAAGCAATTTTTCAATACATCCCACCATCATCTATAGGCATTGTTTCTCCTTTATCCTCCCATTCACTTGAAGTTTTTCTTTATTTTTATTACATTTCTTTAAAAGCACTCAACTTGATAACAAAGATTAGTTATACATCCTTTATTTTATTTAATTTTAGCAAGTGCACCTTTGACTTTTCTTTACTTTCACCACTTCAGCTTTTCCTTTCTTTTCACAATTCTCACTCCTTGACACTGTGGGAAAATTATTTTCTTGAGCGCTTAAGAGTTTTGGATCAAATTCACGGCTAATGAAAAGAAGGGATTAAGCTCGGTTTGTACCTTCTCAACGAAAGAAAAAAATAGGCTAAAAAGAGCTCAAGGGGGCTAACTAGGATGTACATTCAAGGTAGGTATGATAATGGAAAACTTTTGGTTTAATCAAAGAAATGCCTACATCCTTTCCTACAATACACGCCTTCATTTCGTTTCATGCACACACCGGGCAAGTTCTAGCCACTTCACAATGTGGAATAATCAGGGAAACCTTGCCTCTCTCTCTCTCACCACACACTCATTGCACATCTCAACTCAGGAACCTTATTCTGAATCTTCAATCAGCTAATTACAAGAATTCAACATTAAACCTCAATCACACCGAATCGAACTCTATGGCCAGGTATCTCAACATGTTTACACATTTGCATGCTTTCATACGAATCACCTTTACATCTTAATATCATGTAACCCACGTAACAAAATTCCGAACCATGGAGTAGCGACACATTTGGGAGAACCAAGAAAGAAAAAAACTACTCATAACGACTACATTTCCCTTAGGCAGTTCGTAATCCATCCATCATAGGAACAGTCACTATTTATGACAGTTCAATGAGACTATTCTTGGTACTTTTAAGAAAACAAATGCCTAGAAACCCAATCATAAAATAATTCAACAAATTTTTAAAAATATCGATAATTTTGATAGAAACAAAAATATTTACACAACCAACCAACAACAACAACAACTCAACACAACACACAACAGCTTAACCTTCATTACAACAGTAGTACATTACACAGACATACCACAAAATCTGGGGTCACATTTTTTTCACAGGCACAACAACACAAGACATAAACATAACAACAACAAAACCTTTGGCACCTAACTACTCCCACCCCACATAGCCCAAACACTGTCCCAGTTGTTCACATAATTCAACATATCACAAAGGTAGGTGGTGAAACTCACGATCAATCAGTATTCAACTTCTTCATCGGGTGTCGTTTCTTCGCCTCCTATATCCGAGTCGCCCCCGCTGTCTTCATCTGACTCCTATTATCTGAGTCCTCACGACATGTCTCCTCATCAGTGGGGACATCGTCATCTACGAGCTCCACAAAAGCTAGCCCACTTTCAACATAGAACTGGGCATTTTCGTCGATAGGGTAATCCAAGTTGAGCTGCCATAGCTCATCTTTGTTGCTGGCCTCCCGCCTATGCATAGCTAACGGCATCTGCATCGAACATGCCCGGGCCATATACTGTTCATCCCCAAGCATGTCGCTCGGATAGTGTGAGAGCTGGCGTGGAGTAGTGTCGAGGTGCTTGGTTTTGGTGACATCCAAGAACATGCCTATCCATTTGCGGGATGTAGTCGAGGGCCTCTTCTACCTGGAAATATCATGGCCCCTCGGGAACGTGGTCAGCAAACCACCGAACCGTACCTATGCCCTTGAAGTGGAGTCGGTCTCTCTTCATGGAGGTTATGATCACCGCCCCAACATTTATCTCAAGCCCTTTCATCGGGGCGTACACCAAGCTACACCTCGGTCCCGGGTGACATATGTCATGTGCACCCCGGGATGGGAAGCGAAACACACAATTTTGAGCCAAATCCTGGCTTCCACGTTCATTTGAGAGTGGCGGTGTCTTATGGTAGCCCCTCTCCTTGTGACCGCTCCTTGGGTAACGTCGAACGGGCTCCACACGAGTACGTCGATATCCGCATAAGGTGGAGTTATGTTCAGCGCAGGTACATGGGCGTCTGTGTCCCCGCGCCCCCAATATGGCATTCAGGTGGCGGGGCTCAAAGGTGACAACTGCCCCCTGATCTTGACGATTGTATTTGCGGAGGAGTCGGGTTCCGGTTAGCGTTGAACTCCCCGAATCGAGATGGAGATTGCACTCCTTGGGCTCTTCGAAGATGAAGTTCAGCCCAACAGTGTCAATCCGGTGTACGATTCTGGGAATTCCCTGTGCCAGCGGCTCCCTTGCAATGTGCTCCTCCGGGAAGTATTTGATTTCTTTGTGTTTGCATACCATTTCTTCCCTTCATCAGTCATCCATCGGGTTCCGTATTGACGGCGTTGGCCTTGCAGACATTGATCTTCTTTGGAACTACGGTTCCCAACCTAATTCTTTTTCTTCCGGCTTGATGTAGATGCGCCCTTTCCCTTTCTTGCCTTCGACATTGTTCTGACCGCATCGAAAGACAATCCCAATGTTATTCAAAATTTTAATTAGCCTCAACTAAGGTTGGGTTCAATTAGCCACCCCACCCCAGTCTTTAGCCACAATTAAACAATTCGGCAAGACAATCATGCTTTTTAATTTGTAACAATAAGCATGCTTAGTGCATTGAGATAAGTCGATGGAATAAGTACTATGTACTACTCAAACTTCGTACAATGAATAACAATATTTCCATTGATTCCATTACATAACTCAGACTTGTAAAAATTTTTCAACAACAACCTATGCAATTCACCAATTTCATTTTCCCGAAAATTCCCTTGTCTACTTAGCTTATTCATCTATATTCACAACATCATTCACATCACCCAACATGCACAACCCAATTATTTTCACATTTCAACCAAATTTGGTTTCTTCCTATTACATTCCAACCCTAGCTACCAATTTAGCAAAAATCAATAAACATACATTTATCGAGTTCATATACTCACAACTGATACTATGAACATCAATCAATCATAGCATACATGAATTCAAGCTTAATTTGTGCTTAGGGCAAGGTTTACTCACCTCATGTTCAAAATTAAAATTTGAGCAAAAATTGAGGTTAAGTTCAAGAACATACCTTTAATCGATGAAATCGAAGAAAAGTTGAAGAAAACTTATGCCTAGGTCCGTGTCACGTCGGGAAGAGGGAATTTAGGGTGTTGGTCGCGGATGGAATGGAAAATGGGAAAAAATAGAGAATCCGGGGTTAAAGAGTGTTTTTCATGTAGGTTACCCGGCGACCGGTGTGACCCGACACGAAGTAACACTCAACGTGTCACGAGATGGATGCTTGCGGAGCACCCCCTCGTGACAGGAGCCAAACCCGGTGTTCTGGAATTTTAAAATTTTGGAATAGGCTTCAATGTGTGATGGAGGGTAACGCGGGCACCTCCTCAGTGACAGGAGCCATCATAGGCTCCTTTGTCATGCCACTTTTTATTTTCTCACCTCGATTTTTTCTTTGCGTTTCTTTGCATTTTTGCCCTCCGTTCCACCTGAAAATCATCTCACAACAAGAATTTGGTTAGAATTCATAGGTTTCGACATAAACACAATTATATATATATATATTCAAATATTTCTCACAAGCATTACATTCACCAAAAATCGTTAAAAGCACAAGGGTACAAAATTTTCCTCGAGCATCAATAACATTTAAAGAGGGTGAGAATACTCCCTGAGGCCCTTTAGGCCTAGCTAACCAGCATGCTTTCCTTCAACTTTACTGGGTGTTCGACCCTACACTTTTTCTCTTCCATGCTTGTAGCTTCCTCCTCCACGAATTTTCGAGAATTCCCCTCCATGTGATTAACTTTCCACCAAAACAACAAAGGATGAAAATAACTAAAATAAACTTAAATGCAAGAGATTAAATGGTACCCATGGTTCCCTTGGGATTTGCCTCCCAGAAAGCAGCGCCTAATTTTATGTCGCGGCGACGTATCAAGTTTCACCACTTTTCCTCACGAGAGGATATGAATCTTACCCTAACTTCTTCTCCTAATCTCCTCTTATGCTCCCGGGTGGTGGTGAAAAATTGTAAGGACCAAGCAGTAGATGTTGCCTTTTGAGCTTATTGGCTCTTAAGTAAGCAGTCATTTTTCTCTCCGAGTCAGCAAATTTCAAAATATACGGGGCTTGGTCCTCCTCTAGACATTTCTCTATAAGCCTGGAAGACTCTATTTCTATGTTTTCAACCAAACTCAATGTCGAAAAATGCTTGGTGGTCCAATACACCTTGACTCTGAAACTGCATTGTGCTTGACCTCCTTACTTGTATACACCTTCTCCGCATCAACATCTATCTCTCCATTAATGTCTTATGGAGGAATTATCTCTTCTTCCATGACTGGATTTTCCATAGGTGTGAGCCATCACGGGGACTCTCAAGAGATTTAATTATTGGAGTTTCATCCAAGGAATTCACCCTTGTCTTCTTCTTGTAGTTCCTCACAGGTATCGCAGCACAAAACCGTTACCTGCAATTATCACAAGCTTCAGCCTCAGCCATCATCTCAGTGACTTTGAAGCTCTTATCCTTTCTAGAGCCTTTACATTCTCCTCTTCCTGAATTCTAGTACCATCTGGCACTTTGTCTGGAATTGCTTACACATTTTCTCAGGAGTTCCCATTTGTTCATCTCTTTCTATGCTGGAAAAGCACTTAGTCCCAAGTCCTCATTTTCAGCATGCCTATATTCAGCAAAAACAACATAAGGATCATAGTAGGGGCTTGGGGAGGGAGTATGCCTTCGGACAGCCATCCCAATGCCCATCTTGACCACCACATATATTGCACGTGTTACGGTGTTGCCACAAGTAATTGTCCTCCGCAGTCAGACAAGATTGTAAACTGAGTATCCACCATTTTAAACCATTTTGTATTCCATGATGTCATGTTAAAGAATCTGTGAGAAAAAATCAAAAAGAATGAAAACAAACACTAGATCAAGTTGTCGGCACTTATATAGAATTTGTAAACTAACACTTTAAGTAAATTTACCAATTGCCGGTCCCCGGCAATGGCGCCAAAAATTTGTTCGGTGGGTTTTGCACCTACGCAAGTGCATGTTGTCGAACAGTAAAGGTAAAAATGTCTAGTAAGCCAAGTATCGATCCCGAGGCTGAACTAGGTAATAATCAACTTAAGTGTTAATAAACTATTACTTTAAAAATGCAGACAACAATTCAAATAGGATTTTGAGTTTGATTTCCTAATTTATATTAATCTAAGACAAAATTATAAAGTGCGACTGAACTATAGTAATGAGCATGTTGGTGCAAAACGAACATGCGAGGGAAGGAATTTATCGGTACAATTCGGTTAATCTTTCCTTCGGTTGCTAGTCAAAAATTGTACCTATGGATTGAAACTTTGTATCCTACTAACTTAAGAATCATGAACCTTCAACCTACTTTTCTGTGATAAAGAATTTCATGTTCTAGCCATACAAAACCGATTCCTTAATTATTAATACGACTTTCGAGATATATTTCTATGATAAATCAATTCTCAATTTTCCCAAACAAGAGAACATATCCTACCAATTCACAACTTTCCAATTTCTCTTTCCTTTTCCAGGAATCCAAGAGATTGGATTTTTTTAAGATGTACATTAATATTGGCCAAACATTAATGTAGTAAGAACAAGAAAAGATAGAACAACCATTGAAGAAAAGATGAAAAACCAAATGATCAACAACTACATTCCACTACAAATGATTCAACCTCATCAAGTGAATTTAGTCACTCATTTGTGGATTAAAGCATCATCAAATGAGTATAAATCATACAAACAATAGAAATAAGGAGAAAGGAGAAGAACTAAGTTTTCGTCCCCTCAACTTCCTGCAACCCACGTCCTTGCTCAACTAAGTCAGAATGTTTAAAAATAAACCTAAATTGTGCTTTTATACTAGTGGGAGTTTTCCCGGAATAAAGCAACATGGCACGGAGAGTGCTCGCGGAGGAGCCTCATCCGTGCACGGGCTAACGCGGACCTCTCTGAGTCAGGTCCCTCAGCAATTATTCCTCAGCGTGCCACGACCTGCAACGCGGAGCTTAGCCAATGTGCCTGGTGCTGCGAACCTTTACTGGAAATTGATATCCCCGGTCAATGCACCAGCGTGCCTTGCTTGCATCACGTGGCATTGCCTCAGATGTCACGGAGGCAGCGTGGTCTCACTTGGAAATGGGCAAAATACATCACCCGTGCAGAATGCCTCCGCGATGGCAGCGTGACACGGCTCCATCGCGGGCCCTCTATTTGCTGCTCTTCCTTGACCTTTTCCCTTACTTCGCTTCCAAGTCCATTCCCGATTTTTACCAACATGTCTCTTAACTTCCAAAATTACGTTTTACTGCAAAACAACACTAATCATGTTGGTTAGTATAAATTCACATTTTAATTACAAATCACATGAGAATACACAAATAACGATAGATAATCAAGATGAAATGAAGCATTTGTGAAGTATCACTTGGGCATATAATTCTTCCCAAGATCACAATTCACTTGACAACTCGTTTGTGATCTAGTGGAGTTTTTTCCTATTTGTTCCGTTTTAGTCCTCGGGTCTGATCTTAGAGACTTTTGGGGTGTTATATTATCTCTCCCTTGAGAACATTCGTTCTCACGCATAAGATTAAGCATTCTTAATGGATAGGAAGGAATTCCAACCCAAATTGAAAGGCTATAGACTAATTCTAAGGAGGTAGGCGACTTCGAACATAAAACACATGATCGAACTAAATTAATGAACCACATACATGCATACTAGAACATCAGAGGAACTAGAGACATAAATGTGATAGGAAACTGAATAGATTATTAAGGAAGAAACTGACACCTCATCTTTGGGCCCGGGTGGAAGAAAGGTGCGGGTATTTAGCCGTCATATACACTTCGGCTTTCCACATAGCTCCCTCAACTGGCTGATTTGTCAGCAAAGCCTTCATGAAGCTGATGAGCCCGCAAGTGTATGGGTCGTACAAGTAATATAGTGGCTCTTTTTAAGAACTGGAATGTCGAACCCACAAAAGGACGGGACTACGGTGAAACCTTTTCAAGTGTTAATTTACTACAACTATAGTAATAGAAGACAACAGTGTAAAGAAAGTTTTTTTATTTTGGAAACTATTTTATAACTTAAGTAAATATTTATACAGTTGAATCTGAACTATGAAGGAGAGCATGCTGAGGCTACAAAGAACATGTAAGAAACTAATTATCGATACACATGGTTTATCTTTCTCCGGTTGCTAGTCGGAACTATTGCCTATAGTTAAACTCTAAGTATTTAACCCAACTTAAGAATCATGAACCTTCCACCTACATTTCTGTGATAAGAAGAAATTCAAGTTCTAGCCTACAAAATCGATTCCACATGACTAATACGACTGTCGGGTATATTTCTATCTGAAGGTAAGTATTCCCAATTTTCCCAAACAAAGAACAGATCATATCCTATTAATTCACAACTTTCCAGTTTCTTGCCCTCTCAGGTGAAGAGCCGGACTTTTTAGTTTACATTAACATTGGCCAGATATTAACGTAGTACGAACAAGAATTAAATAGAACAACCATAGAAGAAAAGATGAAAACAACAGATAATTAATAATCACATTTCAATACAATAGTTCATAACCTCAGCAAGAAAGAGAATTAGCCACTCATTTGTGGATTGAAGAACATCGTTAAATGAATGGAAATCATACAAACAATTGAAAGGAGAAGGGATAGAAAACCCTAAGAATTTTCGTCCTCTCAACTTCCTGTAACACGTTCTTGCTCCACCCGGTCGAATAATTAAAAAATGAACCTAAGTGTTCTATTTATACTAGGGATAATTTTTCCCAGAATAACAAGCAACGTGTCACGGAGTGCATCGCGAACATTGCCTCCGTGACACGGTGCAGGCTGCGAGCTCTCTGAAGTGGCCGCCCGGGTAATTGCTCCCAACGTGGCACGACAGTACAGCGAGCATCCAGCGTGCCTGGTACAATCACGGACCTCTCTGGAATTGCAAGGTCTGGGAAAATTTATCCCAACGTGGCACGGCCTGATCACTTTGGACCTTCACTGGAATTTCTTGCACTTTTAATTCCCGAGCGGTGCATCTGCGATGGCGGTGTCCGCGGGTCCATCATGAGCCCTTGTATTCCTTGCTTCTCCAAATGGCTTCCTTGCTCGTTCCCGAGTTCATCTTCGATTTCTCCCAACATGTCATTTTTATCTCCATCAAAGCATGTTTTCCTGCAAAACAACGCTAATCATGTTGGTTAGTATAAAATCACACTTCGTACAATTTACATGAGAATGTACACACATTATTGGACAAACAAGCAAAAGCTATACATTTGAGTATCGATTTGGCATATAAATATGCCCCTGATCACCTACCCACACTTAAAATCTTGTTCGTCCTCGAACAATGCTTATACACTTCGTAATTGCTATCCCATCATGGCTACTTTGGCTCGACAATCGAGCTACGGTTATCTGGAATTATGTTCACACAAATCCTCCGAGAAAACATGCATAGTATCATCGTTACAATGACACTTGATAAATCAAGACCTCCTAGCACAAGAATCGACTCTCGATATCGGCAAACTCATGCATATTAGTTGACCGAGATATCCGACACGAATTTATTCTATCATCGAGCATGTGCCCTCACAACATAAGAGATTCCCTTTGTTTTACTCACATGAACTCTAAAGAATTTCATGTCGGGGTATAGATACACACACAATTTCGCTCACTCTCCCAAAGAATTCACATGCATTGTGTCATGACCCATAAGCTTGCCTCTAGTGTTTACTCCACTAATATATGGATGCGTGATGTAAGATCGTAGGACTTAGGTTAGCAATGTAAGCTACGGGCAAGTATATCTTGGCTAACCAATAATAACTAGCTTCCTTAAGCGCTCTTTAATACATCCCATCAAATTCTGGAGATATTTTATTCCTTCCTCCTCCTTCTCTTGAGTTTATCTTTATTTTTATCACCCGTTCCTTTAACACCAAGACTAACGAAGAAAAATGAGTTAAACAGCTTTCTTCCCTTCAAATCGGGCCATTTCACCCTACGACTCTTTTTTCTTTCTTTCTTTTCTTTTTCATCTTTTCTTTTCCTCCCTTCCTTTTCTTTTTATCATTTCACTCCTTGACACCATGGGAAAATTATATATTTTCTTGAGCGCTTTAAGAGCTGGTTGGTTTAAGGACCATGAAAGAAGGGGTTAATTCACACCCTTTTTGACAAAGAAAAACAGAAAAAAAAAAAATTTATAAAGGCTAAAGGCTCAACGGGCTAACTAGGATTTAATCTTCAAGGTGGATATGAAAAGGAAAAACAAGAAAAACTTTTGGTTGACAAAGAAATGCCTACATCCTTTCCTACATTACACTTCCTTCATTTCGTTTCGTACACACAATAGGCAAGTCCTAGACAATCCACAATAGCATGGAATAAACAAACCTCACTCTACACTCGATGCACATGCTCAACTCAAGACAACTTCCCGAGACTCTTTAATCAGCTAATCACAAAATTCAAAATTAAGCCTCCATCACACCGAATCGGATTCTATGGCATAAGTGTCTCACATATGTACAAAAATTTGCATGCTTTCTACGAATCATCTTTGCAGTCTAAATATTATGTACAACTTCGCAGCAAGATTTCGTAGCCAGTTAGCAACATGCATGGGATACAACCAACAACCCAACCAAAATAAATAAATAAAAAAATTATAACTACTCCTATCGACTTCATTCCCTTAAGGTCGTCATCATCATCATAGAAGGGTCACTATTTACGACTTCGGTTCAATGGGACTCTTCTCGGCAAAATGAAAAAACAAACTTTGAGAAACCCACAAGAAAAACTAGTTACAAATTTTTTTTAAAAATATCGATGATTTCGACAAAACTATTTACATCTTGGCTAACAACATTCCCACAGCACACAGCCACAACTTCACAACAACAATATTTGCAAAAACGAACATACACATAAAACAAGGTCAGATTCATTCAAACACGGTAACAAACAACGGAGACATGCGATAATATACAAGACAAGGCAGAATTCAGCACCACCTAACTACTCCCACCCCACACTTAAAATCGAACACTATCCCCAGTGTTCATACAATTACAAACAGAAAGGTGGTTTATGAACTCCCTGATCAGTCAAAGTATTCCACTTCTTCACCAGTCTTTGCCTCATCCCCATGTGCGAGTCTTAACCATCGTCCTCCTCCCGACTCAACGTCGGAATCCTCGCAGCGTGTCTCCTCGTCCGTGGGGACATTATCATCTACAGGCTCCACAAAGCTGGGCCACCCGACATAGTGCTGCGGCGTTCTCGCCAAAGGGTAATCTAAATTAATTGCCATGCTAGATCCTCTCCGTTGCTAAGTCTCCCACCTATGCGTAGGCTGGAGCATGCTGCATCCCGAACATGCGGGACATATTGGTCGTCCCGAGCATGTCCTTTCGGTAATGAGAACAGGCCCGTGAGTGGTGTCGGGTGCCTTAGTTTTGTAACGTCTATGTCATAGCTCCACTGCGGGATGTGAGTCCTAGGAGCCTCTTCCTCGACCTCAAGGCCCCTCGGGGAACGTAGTCGGCGGCCCGCCGAATCATTACTGTGCCCTTGATGCTGTCGGGCCCTGTTCATGGCGGATATGATCACCAGCCCCAACGGTGATCTCCGGCCCTTTCATGGAATATACTAAGCATACACGATCCTGGGTCACATCAGTCATGTGCACCCCGAATCAAACGAGGAGCAAATGATTTTAAGCGGATTGGCTTCCCTGTTCATCTGTGCATGGGGCAGTGTCTGGTGGTAGCCTCTCCTTGTGCCTGCACCAACGTCTTTATGGAGCGACTCCACACAATGTCGTCGATATCATAGGGTAGGTGATATTCGGCTTGTCGGAGTACATGGGCGTCCGTATTTTGCGCCCTAGGATAGCATTGAGGTGGTGAAGCTCCAGTGTGACAATCTTGCCCCTATCTTGATGGTGTGACTTCTGAGCGTCAGGTTCCGAGTTAGCATAATTCACAGTTAAGTACGGTGCACTCCTTGGGCTCAAAAATGAAACATAGCCCAGAAGCGTCAATCCGATGCACCATCCGGGAGAACTCTGGGCCAGTGGGTCCCGTGCAATGTGCTCTCAAGTATTTGTTTTCCTTGTGTGTTTGGCATACCACTTCTTCCCCTCCTCGGTCTGTCGTGTTCCATGCGTGCGGCGCGTGGAAGCTACCGTGCTCTTTGGGACTGCTTGCTCCAGTCTCAATCTCTTTCTTCGGTGCCGATGTAGATGCGCCTTCCCTTTGTCTTGCCTCTCGACATTGTCCTTTGTCAAAGCAGACGGTCCAATGTCGGTCGAGTTAAAATTAATACGACTGAGTTGGGTTTATTTCCAACATACCCCACACTTAGTCTTCGAGCTCACTATTTAGCATTTTGGCAAGATCACATTTGTTTCTTATTTACAAAAAGATAACAAAAACTAAAACACTAAAAAGAAAAAAACAACACAAACAAGATTGCCTCGTGCCTTCTTAAAGTCGACGGTATCACCTCTATGTACTACTCGAACAGTGTCTGACTAATTCCAACATACCATCGATAATCATTTCATCACATAACTTAGCTAAAAGAAACGAGAAAAATAAGAACATTCTACAAACTCAACCTAAGCAATTTTCGATTTTTATGTGCTTGATCATTCGTGAGTTCACCCGATTCGTTCCCGGATAATTTCATCATTTCTTGAGCATAATACGATAATAACAACCACGATTCACTTCACCTAACATGCACAACCCCAACAATTTTCCACAATTCAACCTCAATTCAACTTTTTTATATGCACAACCCAACCCTAGCTATAATTTTTCAAAGATTCGATCAAGCATGTTTATATCGATTCATACCATCACAAGGATATTACGAACATACTTGACAATACTTGGGCCAATTTGAGTTCAATTTCTACCTAGGCTATAGTTTACTCATACTTCATGCTAAAAATCGAAAGAAATTGGACCAAAATAGAGATAAAAGTAATGGCGTACCTTTTAATTGAAGAATTGACGAAAACTTGACGGAATTATACTCCTATGGCGTGACACGTTGGGGGAGGGGATTTTTGGGGAGTTTGTCGCGGAGGGTGTGAAGGCTGAGAAAATGAGGTTTGGGGTTAAAAAGTGGGATTTTAGCGCGGGTCGCCCGGTGACCCCGGTGTGACGGCAGGTGCTCGTCAGCGTGTCACGGAAGGTAGCAGCAGACATTCCCTCACGTGACACGGAGCCATCGTGCGAGCATTAAAATTTGTAAAATTCAGTTACTGCTGCTCCAACGTGTCACGGAGGCCCAACACGGAGGCCCTCCTCCGTGACACGGAGCCATCGCGCGACTCCTTTGTTTTGCCACTTAAAATTTTTTCTTACCTCGTTTTTCTCACTTTGCATTTTTTCCCTTTGATCAACCTGTAAAACATCTTACAAGAAATCGGTTAAAATTCCAAGGTTGAGGAACAAAATATTTTTATTTTTCTAGTTATGCTACTATATAAATAAAAAAAAAATAAAAAATCTTTTTTTTTTCTTCCGTATGCTTCTGCTATACAATTACAATTCACGGGTTGCCTCAGTAGAAGCGCTGGTTACGTCTCGGCTCGGCGTCGTTTAAGCTCATTCTGCCCCTAGGGTGACGGACGTTTTCTAAACATGTCCTCACCACCGTCAAGCTTACCTTTATCAGGGGGCTCCACGACAATCCTCAGCAACGCCCGAGCAACATTCGGTTGCTCCAAGCACATTGATCATCGAGTTCCTCATACGGCCGGAGCTTGGTGTCTTTGTACACCTCTGAACCACCTCCACCTTGTCGTGTGCTCGCATAGTTAGGCAGCTGCGACTACATCTATAAACGCTTTCCCGGTTGCCAAAGAAAGGTCGTCCCAAAATAGATGGGACTTCCGCGTCGCTCAAAATCAGCACAACAAAATCCACACGGGAAGATTAGGGGCCGACTTGCACTAGCACGTCCTCACAATACCATCTGGTCTTGCTAAGGAACGATCCATGAGTTGCAAGATCACTATTGTAGAGCCTAGGACTTCCTAGACCTAACTTCGAATACGAGTTGGCATCAAGTTAATGCTCGCTCCCAAATCACACAAACCGCGAGCTCGGATACTTTGCCGGATTGTTATTTGAATTGTGAAGCTCCTTGGATCTTTGAGCTTCGTGGGCAATCGGTTACGTATCAGGAAGTGCACTCCTGCTGTAAAACCACCGTGGCATACTCGGTAAGCATGCTTTTGTTGGCCCGCGATGTCCTTTATGTACTTTGCGTGCCCAGGCCTCCTACAAAACATCAACAAGAGGTAAGTTAATGTGTACCTGTTTAAGTACCTCCATGAATTTCTTGACTCTGCTGCTCCTTGTGCTTCTTTAATCGTTGGTGAGGGTGGAGGTCTTTACGGTCGGCATCTTTGTGTTTCCCCTCTCATCATACTGCTCCCTCTCCGCTTCTGCTGCTTCCGACTATTGAGGTGGTCTTTGGGT
The DNA here is from genome assembly GCA_018107945.1 of Datura stramonium. Classification (NCBI taxonomy): domain Eukaryota; kingdom Viridiplantae; phylum Streptophyta; class Magnoliopsida; order Solanales; family Solanaceae; genus Datura; species Datura stramonium. The sequence goes on from JACEIK010004461.1 coordinate 89,621, forward strand.
TCCACCTCCTTCAGCCACAAACCAACTCCTCGTGGTCACTTTGCATTTACACAGCAGGTTGGGATCGTATCCTTTGGGAAGTCCTGCTCTAGGCACAGTGTTCTGGGCTCAGCAAACTGCCCAAATTGATACTCAGTGCCTTGGTAGCTAGCTGATTGTTCTTGACCTCGGCTGCCATTTGACATAGTCAGCCTGCAATTGAGCTTGGCTATTATCAAGCTGCTTGAACATCTCTCAACGTGGGTGATGGCGGTGGAGGAGGAGCATTGTTGTTTTGTATTGTTCTTGATAGTTACGTTGGCCCTCCTTGATTCCGCTGCATCCCTGACTCGAACTCTGTCCTGATGGTTGTTGCTACCCCAAGAAATTCGGGTGATTCCTCCAATTATAGTTGTAGCTGTTCCCATCTTGTTGGTGATTGCTCCTTTGTGCATTAAGACAAAGTTCACCGAGTGCGAGATTTGCTCCACAACACTCAGCTAGTGTTCATTACTCCCGCACACTAACCAAATGGTGCACTGCATTCACTAGGGCTTGAGACTGACTCAGCTCATGTTGTCGAAGTGGGTGTTGAGTTGGTACGCAAGGCGACTATACGTGCGGCGATGGCGCAAGCCCATCCACTTCTAAGACTCCAACTGCTTTCCCTTGCTCCTCCCCTTGAAGAGTCGCATTCCCTCCGGATTTCCCTGCGAAATACGATTTAGAAAATATACAGCTCCTCATAAGTCTTTTCTAATGCTATTACAGATGCAGAGTCCAACAAGATTTTGTGTGGGGCTCCAAACCCTCTATAAAAAGTGTGCACCAGCACATCATTGGATTGATGGTGATGAGGACAGTCCCTCAACAATGATTTTGAATCTCTCCCAAGCCGTAGATTCTCTCCTTCTCTTTGTTTGAAACTTAGAATTTGAATTCAAGCCTTCTTTCTGGGAAGAATCGGATCAAGAACTTCTTTACGAATCTGTCCATGTGGTTATAGAGTTTGGTCGCTCAGCTTTCAGCCACCTCTTGGCTTCTCTCAAAAGTGAAAATGGGAAAAGTGTAAGCCTGACGTAATCTGTTGACACTCGGTAGATAAGTGTCACTTATCTCAGAAAATTAAATGTTGTTGTGGATCCTCGTGAGGAGACCTGTAAACTGCCCGCTTGTATTACCTTAATTGCACCATATTCTGTTTAAGCTCGAACCTCCCTCCTGGCTCAGGTTTGCAAATGCTAGATGTGACATTACTAGCATGTGGGATTGCCACATCGCGAAACCAGGCACATTTTGCTCTAATTCCTCGGGCACTAGTACGCCGCACGAGTGGGGATTCTGTGGTTGCTCCAATAATAGTTTGTCTAAGCAACTGCAATTTTCTCTCAGAGCTTCTCTCCATTGGCGATGGCTTGTCTTTCGGCTCTAAGGATGGATCCACCAAACCTTTGTCTACCTTGCAGTGTTCAACGAATACGTTATACGCAAAATACAGGATAAGACCAAGTTGTCAACAATAAAATATCGAAATAGCAAACTAACACGTCTAAGAAAATTTAAAATTTCACCAATTGCCTAGTCCATTGCGACGCCAAAAGCGATGAGCCATGGGTGTGCGGGTGTTCTAGAAAGAGTAATATAGTGGCTCTTTTAAGGAACCGGAATGTCGAACCCACAGGACAGGACTACGGGGTGAAACCTTTTAAAGTGTTAGTTTACAATATAGTAATGAAGACAACATTGTAAAGAAGAGTTTTTGTATTTTGGAAACTATTTTTATAACAAAGTAAAATGTTTATACGGTTGAATCGGAGCATGAATGTGAGCATGCGAGGCTACAGAACATGTAAAAACTAATTATCGATACCTATGAACATCACCAGCATAGTGGGGACTGTTGCTGCAGTTCAAAACTCGTATTTATTAACAAGATCTTGACTTCCCTTCCATTTCAAAGTAAAAAGTTCAAGTTAGCATACAAAACCGATTCCCACACATGACTAATACGACTTTCAAGTATATTTCTATCTTGAAGGTAAATCAATTCCAATTTTCCCAAACCACGAACAGATCATATCCTATTAATTCACAACTTTCCGAGTTTCTTGCCCTCTCGGGTGAAATCGGACTTTGGATTTACATTAACATTGGCCGGATATTAGCATTAAGTAGAACAAGAATTAAATAGAACAACCATAGAAGAGAAAAGATGAAAACAACAGATAATCAATAATCACATTTCAATACAATAGTTCATAACCTCGGCAGAAGAGAATTAGCCACTCATTTGTGGATTGAACACTTCGTTAAATGAATGGAAATCATACAAACAATTGAAAGGAAGAAAGGGATAGAGAAAACCTTAAGAATTTTCGTCCTCTCAGCACCTGCCTGTAACCCACGTTCTTCCCTCCACCCGGTCAGAATAATTAAAAATGAACCTAAGTGTTCTATTTATACTAGGGATAATTTTTCCCGGAATAACAAGCAACGTGTCACGGAGTGCATCGCGAAGACATTGCCTCCGTGACTTGGTCTGGCAAACTCTCTGAAGTGGCCGCCCAGGTAATTGCCTCCAACGTGGCACGACATGCAACGCAGAGCATGTCCAGCGTGCCACATTGCAATGTGGACCCTCTCTTGGTGCAAGGTCAAAAATTAATCCCAACGTGGCACGGCCGGTGCGGACCTTCACTGGAATTTCTTGCACTTTTAATTCCAGGCAGATTGCATCCGCGATGGCAGCGTGTCACGGGTCCATGTGAGCCCTTGTATTCCTTGCTTCTCCAAGCGGCTTCCTTGCCGTTCCCGAGTTCATCTTGATTTCTCCCAACATGTCATTTATCTCCATCAAAAGCATGTTTTCTGCCAAAACAACGCTAATCATGTTGGTTAGTATGAAATCACACTTCGTACAATTTACATGAGAATGTACACACACATTATTGGACAAACAAAGCAAAAGCTATACATTTGAGTATCGATTTGGCATATAAATATGCCCACACGTCGAAGCTACCTTCTTACATTCTCAACTTTCAAACGATGATCAAGGATCTTAACTAAATCTCCTCATAGCTAAGTATATCGTTCACCCTAATGCTCTCTATCGAAACAACTAATTTGGATCAACAATGCACTTTTTCAACATTGACACACATAGGCTTGGATGCACCGAAGCTAACTCCACTGGCTCAACTCATGTATCTTGCCAACTCGCCTCAGAATCCTATAAGGACAAGCATATCAAGGACTAATCTTCCCTTTCTTACTGAACCTCATAACTCATTTCATAGGAGACACCTCGAGGAAACACCCAACATCGATCTCGAACTCATGTTCTCTCCTCTAACATCTACATATGATTTCTCCTGACTAAGTTATCTTCAGCCTTTCTCTAATGAGTTGAAATTTCTCCATAGCCTCATGAACATAAATTGGCCCTATCAATGTAGCCTCACCTACCTCGAACCATTCAATAAGTGATCTACACCTATGCCCATAAAGAGTCTCAAACAGAGGGTCATCGTCTTTGGGAGCAGAGTAGGCATTCTTGTAAGCAAACTCGATGAGAGGCAAGTGATCATCCCAACTAATGTTCTTCAAAGTTTGGATGGTCCGCTCAGCCTGACAATCTATCTGTGGGTGAAAGGTTGTGCTAAGCTTCTTGAGTACCAAAGGCCCTTTTGAAATGATCTCCAAAGCGAGAGGTAGGCCAGGTACCTCTATATTAGATGGAGAAAGGAACTCTATGCAACTGAACCAACACCCAAATGTAGGAGTCTAGCATGATCCTTGGCCGAATTTGTAGTTTTGCCCCGGTAATGTGTTGAGTTTGTCAACCTTTCTATAATCACCCTTATAAAGTCATACTGTCGGCACATACAAGGAAACTCTTTAGCCGAAATCAATATTGATCTCTTCCAACTTCCACATAGGCATACTCTCATGTCCTGAAGCATACCCAGATCTCTGATGCTCAACCTTTACCTGTTGGCAATTCGGGCACATAGCCACAAATTTCGCTATGCCCTTCTTCATGCCATTCCACCTATAAATTGAGTAGATAGCGTTTGTCTTGGTGGCACCTGGATGGATGATATGATAGCCTTGGTACTCGCTCAACATCCGCTCTCTTAAGTCATCCATATCTGAGCAGCCACGATCGACCATGATATTAGAGCATGCCATCTCCGCCTTGGAAGATAACCTCCACTTTTATTTCAGGATATTTTCCCTTCAACTTCACTAAGATAGGATCCTCTTTTTTCCACCGCTTTAACCTCCATCACCAATGAAGATTCTGAATAATAACACTACCACCGTCGAATCTGTAGGCAAACTCTAAACGAGCAAGCCTATGGGCATCCCTTTATCAACTCCTTCCACCCATCACGACATGGGCCACACTCTCTATGGACAACCTACTCGAGATCATCCCCACTATAACATTGGCCTTGCCCGAATAGTAGAGAACACTCATTTCATAGTCCTTGAGAAGCTCTAGCCATCTCACTTAGCCACAAATTCAGGTCCTTCTGAGGAACACATACTAAAGGCTCTTATGGACAGTGAACATCTACATGCACCCATTACAAATAGTGTCTCCAGATCATCAAGGGAAAACACCATCTCTACCAACTCTAGTTCATGTGTTGGGTAATTCCTTTGTCGTCTTATGTTGTCTCAAGGAATAAAAAATGAACTTACCATGCTACATCAGCACACAACCAAGGCCAATTCTAGAAGCATCTGTGCCTACAAGAAAGTCATTACCGTGCCCTCCCGGTAGGAGTTAATGCGAAATTTGAAGTGGGTTGATTCTTTAACTCCTGAAAACTCTTCTCACAAACATCCAACCACTAAATATCGACTTTCTTCTAGGTCAACTTAGACAATGGTGCTACAATGGATTAAAATCCCTCTATGAACCTCTATAACTTACTAAACCCCTTAAAGCTCCTAATATAAGTAGGATTGAGGTTTGAGCCAGTTTTTCACGCCTCTATCTTTTGAGAGTCTACCTGCACACCCTCACAAGACGCCACATGACCTAAGAATGCTATTGAGTTTAGCTAAAACTCATACTTGCTGAATTTAGCAAATAGTTGAAGATCCTTGAGAGTTTGCGGCACAATCCTCAAATGAGCATCATGATCCTCTTCGCTCTGAGAGTATGAGGATATCATCTATGAACATAATAATAAACATATCAAATACTGCTTGAACACCATGTTCATCAAATCCATAAATTTGCCAGTATTCGTTAGTCCAAAGACATAACTACAAACTCATAGCAACCATACCAAGTCTGAAGGCTATCTTCAGAATGTCACTCTCCTTAACTATGAGCTGATGATAGCCGGATTTGAGGTCTATCTTCAAAAAAACACTTAGTACCTTGAAGTTGGTCAAATAAGTAATCCAATCCTGAGGAGGGGGTTACTTATTCTTGATGTGACCTTGTTCAACTGTCGATAATAAATGCAAATCTAAAGGAACCATCATTCTTCTGAACAAAGAGAACTGGAGCACCCCATAGGGACTTACTAGGCCTGATGAAACCCTTATCTAAAAAGATCTTTCAACTCTTTAGCTCAATTGGAGCCATTCTATAGGTTGGAATAGTGTGGCTATGTATCAATGAGAAGGCCAATATGAAATTCAATTTCCAACAGGAGGACTCTTGGTAGATTATCTAGAAGAACCTTTGTATACTCACGTACAATCGGAACTAACTGAAGGGTTAGGATCTCAGACATAGAATTCTTGATGCGAGCTAGATGGTACATACAACCCTTGGATCTTGGGCCTTAAGGTAGGAAACAAAGCGACCTACGAGCTCAACTGAACTACCCTCCCACACAAGGACTGGTTCACCCAGAAATTGAAACTCTATTGATTAGGTGCTACAATTAACCAAAGCATAACAAGCATACAACCAATCCATCTAGAAGATAATATAAATAATGGAATTATTATCTAACTCCATAGTGGTGAAATTGATGGCTTTTGAAGAATTTTGACAGGACAATTTCTGTAAACCCATTGAGCTAAAACTAACTCACCAATAGGAGTAGATACTGAGAAGGTTTGTAAAAAGATTTTAGACTAATACGAACACTAACAGCAACATAAGGAATCACGAACGATAAGGTGGCCCCAAGGTCTAACAACATATAAACATCAAGATGGAAGATTCGTAACATACCTGCTGACCACATTGAGTAGAGAACTCCTGCTCTTGACAGGATGAAGTCCATAGAATGTTGTCCAGACCTTTGTCTATCATTGCACATAGAAGGCGCCTTTGAGATAGGCTAGGCTATTGTTTCTTAGTAGTGGCACAGGGCACAACCTCAATATCACCCTATCTAGCTAAAGGACAATCCTGCGCATGTGCCCAGGCTTTCGAACTGCATGAGCCAACCAAGCACTCTCACAGGTAATTCTTACCACACTTCTTACAAGTTGGGAAAGTTCGCTCCTGTCATGCTCCTCTAACCTTTAAAGCCTAACGCTCTGCCTCTCTAATCCACCCTCTAGGTCTAGATGGAATGCTGGCTGATGAGGAGCTAGGATGAAAACCTCTGATAGGACTAAGGCGATGTCCACCACCGAATCACGGTGAGGTACCTATAGCTCCACATGTCTGGCCCTCTTATCCTCTCTCTCCCTTCTCTTCCTTATGCTCCTCCTCTATTTGTTGAGAATATATCATCAGTCGAGAGATAACTATATCTCTAATCAGCATGGCAGTCCAACATTCCTTGACCAATGAATCCGTAATCCCATTCATGAACTTGCTCCATATGAGCCCTCAGCTCCTAAAACCATCTCGAGCATACTTGGATAGTTGGGGTGAATTTCAGGTCATACTCTTGAACAGTCATGTCATTATGCTTCAAGTTGATGAACTATATTTCCCTTGCTTTCCTAACTCTCGGGAAAGACTCGGTCAAAGAAAGTAATAAACTCATCCCAACCAATAGGGACTGCACCAATTCCCACTCTCTTTCCACTATTAGAACCATATATGAGCAACCCCTTTCAGTTGGTAGGAGGCCAGGACTACACTCTCCTCTCCTGTAACACCCATAATCTAGGTCATCTTATGGACCTTATCGATAAACTCTACGGATCCTTGTCCACCTTTGACCCATGAAACTCGGGTGAGTTCATCTTGAGTGAAGTCTTGTACCCTAGTACCGCCAACATTTCCATTTTGATTCAAATTGACAACCTCCGCTGGTTGACTTGGGCTATCATAGCCTAGACCAATATCAGCGACCCTAAACTTAGCGTGAGTAACACGTTCCTTCAAAGGATCGGTCGGAGCTGGAGTGGGACAGCTGATACCCATTTCCATTGCCATTTCTATGGCCATTGTCGTTGCCATTTCTTCTTTCCTTGGCTCGATGAGGAGGCATACTTCTACAAGCGTGTATAGAACAAGTAAGAAGTATAAAGAATGTTGAACTTTATAGAACTAGATAAAATCATGAAAGAAGGAAAGTTCACAAAAGCGTTCTCATAGTCTCTTCCCTATAAGTGTGGTGCGCTTCCCACTCATGAAAAAAGGACTCTACTTAATGCTGCTTTTCGACACCCTAGGACTCACTTAAACATAATGCTCTAATATCAAGTTTCATGACAGAGCGTGGACCTCAGACCGAGACACAGGACCTAGAACTATGAAAGGATCCAAGATAACCCATGGTACATACATAGCATGATTATGAGAAGAGCTAAGTGGAAATAAAACATGAACACAACACAAGAGGAAGATGTTTGCATATCATAAAGCATAAGCATAGACAACAAATCTACAATCTTTGATTCCATCTATACATAGTTGTCTAAAAAGCCTCTAATCATTACAGACGAGCTAATAGGAAAACACCCTTAACTAGATCGCTAAATCTAAAACTAAAAGACATAAGAGAAAGGGACATGAACCAAAGCGCCGTCCTTAGATCATGAGGACTCACCAAAATTGGGATCATCTTGGACTAAAATGGGAGTGAGCTAACGTCGAGGTTGGGACTGTCATGATATGATATAGCATAGAGTATGCGGTTGAGTACTTTTTGAATGTACTTAATATGTAAGAAAATAAAGCATGCTCATAAAATAGTAAATCAAGGTCGATAATAAAGGCTAAAATGAAACATGAGAATAGGGCACATGCTGAAATCATAAGTATAAATAGTTACTTAATGCTGAGTTATTCATCGCAAGCTAAACTATAATGACCCGCAGAGTTTCAAAGTAAAAGAAATCATATAGTGTTCCATACTTGAAATTATAAGTGAAAGCTTATAAACTAATCAATAGGTCAAATATGCTATAAACCATAGTATCATAAGTCATGAACATGAGTAACTTAAAACATGAGGAACAATGTGAGACTCATCATAACTGGCACCATCATGATAGAGCTTACATGATTCCTCAACTATCTCGCTCAAATGGGCAAGAGCCATCCAAGCTGCCAAGGCAGAGAACGATTAAGGCGTGATATCACTCGTGGATCCTCGTAGGGCTTGAACATGGAATATATACCCCTCGGTGGAACTTAGTTAAGACTCAGGGTTTTCCTGAACCTCTGTCCTACTTTGTGCTACAGAAACTACTCTAAAAAACATGCACATGACTCATAGTCATCATTGTGAAACATACTTGATCTTGCATGGGATAGTTTAAAATTATGAAATCTAAATAATACTTGACATATGTAGACAACATGAAAATAATGCCACAATTATCCATGATATCATAAACTTTGATTTTCATGAAATTCGTACATACTTGAATAAGAATTCATAACTCAGGAAATCATAAAATCTTAGGTTTAAGATTCGTAAACATTCATGCATACTTTGATAATTAGTCATAATTAAAATCATAAACATATATATAATTTCATAAAAAATAAAAAAATTAAAAAAATTAAAAAAATTAAAAAAATTAAATTCATAAGGAATTTGAGGTCAAATACTCCCTAACCATAATTCATCAATTGGAATATGAGAATTGAACCCATAGAAGACTATAGAAATATTATTGAATTGGATCTAACCCTAGAATTTCATAATTTAGAACTTTAGAAGTTGAGATCTTGTAATTGAACTTAAAAAGGGCATGAGGGTGGTAGGAAACCCCATTCCTTTGACCCTGCATACCTGACGTATTGCCAAGCACACGTGGTCGTCAAGTAATATAGGACGGTGAAGTCCCAATATTGATCCCTCACGAACTTGTGGGATTGTGCTCAAGGTTAGCATTTTGATTTCACTATTGTGCCAAAACCAAGTGAATTGGGGAAATGGTTTTGGAGATTATGCTACTACTTTGAAATGTAAATTAAACTAATGAACAAAAATCATTTTCAAAAGTGTTTGTAATTCAAATGATGATGAGAATCATGGGTCTTGGTACTTTCTCTTTCAGGTTGAGTTTTGGGACTCAATTACACAAGTCTAAACTCTTCTAAGATTGCTGGTTGTAAGTTACAATCCCATTTTTTGCTATTCTCCCATATATCCAAGAAATATCTCATGAACCCTAACACCTATATCCCTATGATTATAGGAGAAACATGAAATGACGATTGAAGATACTTGTATTCAACTGAATAGGGTTGAAGGGTATATCCTATCCTCGATAAAAACAACTCTTGAACTAATTTGAACAAGATTATTGAAACCAATTCTATGCTTGCTTTTAACTCTTTTAGTTCTCTCTCCCGAGTTCAACCAAGAGCCAATTATTAATATTCACAAGGGAGTGATTAGGCTAATTAATAATGAATTAAAATAAGTAAGCATATACAATCTTGAATGAAGAATTGAAATCTAGCATAAGGAGTATTCAAACTACAATCATCAACTATGGCTAAAACACTAGACGAAGAGTTTAGCCACTCTTGTTGTCGAAAACTAAAGAAATCACCATCCGAATTAACAAAAGAATAAATTAAGAAGAAAACCTAGAAGAAAATGAAATTCTACCTCTTCTCCCAAAACTGCATACAAGATGATTGTCAAAACGTCGGATTACTGTTTTTTTCAATACCATTTCTGTTGGGCTCTTATGCCATAAGCAAGGATGTCAAATGATTGCCTGAAAAAAGTTGACCGCACATGCGCATCACTTCTGCTTTAGCTGGCACTCAGGGGTTGATGGGCGACGCGTTTTACTGAGGTATTTTGTGAGTTGTTGCTGTGCATACGCAAGATGTTGAAAAGAAGGCACCGATCAAGAGGCGTGTTATCAGAAAAGCGCATATCTCTGCATTTATCATATCTAACAGGTGTTCAGTGAGTCAATTATTCAGAAGTACAGATATGTCTGCTTATACATCTTCTTTCCACTCAAACAATGCCATTTATAATGTTCTGCAGGATGACGAACTTCAGTGCCTCTATGGACAACTTTTCTTAATTCTTCTTTCTTCACACCCTGGGCCATTTTAGTCCTTTTCGTGATTACCTGCTAAGACCATCTAAAAACACTTGTTAGATCATTTAACACATATAATCATGAATTCATGCATTTCATAAGAATAATGAACTCAAAACAAGGTAAAATATGGATAAAAGTATGATAAATGGGCATAAGAATATGCCCAATATCACTACTCCGCACTTAAACCATTGTTCGTCCTTGAACAATCCTTACTTATATGCACAAACATCTTTTGCCACCACTTGTCACCTATAGCTTAATTCTCACTCAGCGACTAACTTGAGCATATAACTAAGTGCTTCATCAAATCATACAATCCACATCAAGCATATATAGAAAGTTTCCACATTTGGAACTACATAACCTCTATAAACTCATCTTTTCAAAATAAGGCCAACATGATTAAGTATGAAAAATGCAACACATAGTAAACCGACTCACAACCATCTTATGCCCTCACTTATTTAGAGATGTTACTTCCCTCATATTATCAGTTCAAAACTTAGAACATAATAAACAGCCATGCTCACTATCCCAAATGATGTATCATACATACAACATACAAACCCTCATGTACAATCAGACTACTTAGTACTTCAAAGAGTGATCAGGGGCATATTTATATGCCAAATCGATACTCAAATGTGTAGCTTTTGCCTATTTGTCCAATAAATGACACATTCTCATGTAAATTGTACGGAAGTGTGATTTTTACACTAACCAACTTCATGATTAGCGTTGTTTGCAGGAAAAACATGCTTGATGGAGATAAATGACATGTTGGAGAGAGTGAAGATGAACTTCGGGAACGAGCAAGGAAACCGTTTGGAGAAGCAAGGAATACAAGGGCTCCCTTGATGAGCCGTGACAGCTGCCATCGCGGATACGGTCTGCTAGAGATTACAAATGCAAAGAAATTCAGGTGAAAGGAGGTCGCGATCAGGCGTGGCGTTGGATCTTCCCAGGAGACATAAAGCATTCAGTGCGATAGGTAACACGCTAGGCATGCTCGCGTTACATGCCGTGCCACGTTGGGAGCAATTACCTGGGCGGCCAATTTCCAGAGAGCCTCCGCGTTCACACCGTGTCACGGAGGCAGGTGCTCACGATGCACTCCGTGACACGTTGCTATTATTAGGAAAAAATTATCCCTAGTATAAATAGAACACTTAGGTTCATTTTTAATTATTCTGACTTGGTGGGAGGAGCAGAACGTGGAGTTCACCCGGGCGGTTGAGGACAGAAAATTCTTAGGGTTTTTCTCTATCTTTCTTCTTTCTTTCAATTGTTTGCATGATTTCCATTCATTTAACGATGTTCAATCCACAAATGAGTGGCTAATTTCACTTCTTGCTGAGGTTATGAATTGTTGTATTGAAATGTAATTGTTGATTATTTGGTTTTTCCATCTTTTCTTCTATAGTTTGTTCTATTTAATTCTTGTTCTTACTGCATTAATATCGGCCAATGTTAATGTAAATCCAAAAGTCAGTTTCAAAGCCGAGAGAGCACAAAATTTGAAAGTTGTGAATTAATAAGGATATGATCTTTTTGTGGTTTGAGAAAATTGGGGTGATTTACACCTTGAGGATAGAAATATACACGAAAGTCGTATTAGTCAAGTGTGGAATTGGTTTGTATGGCTAGAACATGAATTTCTTCTTATCCGCAATGTAGGCGGAAGGTTCATGATTCTTAAGTTGGGTTAAATACGAGTTTAATCCATAGGCAGAAGTTCGGACGCTTTGCTTGGAAGGAAAGATAAATCATGTATATCGATAATTAATTCTTTACATGTTAGTTTTAGCCTCAGTATGCTCACATTCATTGTTGAGACTCAATTGTATAAATTTAAAAATTAAAAAAACAAAAAAAACATGTAATTTAATTAAAATTAAACTTTTTCTTTGATATTTGGATCTTTGTTGGGAGTTATAGTAAATTAACACTCGAAAGGTTTTGCCGTGATCGGAATCCTACATTGGAGTTCGACATTCCGGTTCTTAAACAATTCACTATATTACTTGTACAACCGTACACTTGCGGGCTCTGTCAGTTTTAGCGCAGTTCTGCAGTGGTTAGGCAGTGGTGAAATTTTAATTTTCTTAAAAGAGCGTGGTGAGTTGCTATTTCGATATTTTATTATTGATAACGGTGTAGCAGTATTTTGCAGATAACGATTGTTGAACATTGGCAAAGACAAGGTTTGGATCCATCCTTGGCCCAGGAAGAGCGAGTTTCATCGCCAACGGAGAGAAGCTCTAGAGAAAATTGCAGTTGCTCGGACAAACCATTATGGAGCAACCACCAGAATCCCACCACTCGTGCAGGCAGTACTAGTGCGAGTGCCCAGCCAGGCGGTTCGTGATGTGGCAATCCCACATGCTAGTAATGTGCATCAGCATCCATGAAACTTAACCGGGAGAGTTCGAGCTTAAACAGAATATGGTGCAATTGCTGCACACAAGCGGACAGTTCACGGGTCTCCCTCATGAGATCCACAACAACATCTTCCAGAATTTTCGGAGATAAGTGACAATTACATTCCATAGAGTGTCAACAGATTACGTCGGGCTTACACTTTTCCCATTTTCTTTTGGGAGAAGCCAAGAGGTGGCTGAGCTGAGCCACCAAACTCTATAACCACATGGGATGATCTTGCAAAAGTTCTTGATCCGATTCTTTCCTTGGGTAAAACTGACAAGGCTTGAATTCAAATTCTAAGTTTCAAACAAGAGAAGGAGAGAATCTGTATCAACTTGGGAAGGTGGAAATCATTGTTGAGGACTGTCCTCATCACCATCTAAATCAATGATGTGCTGGTGCACACTTTTATAGAATGTTTGGAACCCCACACAAAAATTTTTCTAGATTCGGCAGCTGGGGGACAAGCATTAGAAAAGACTTACAAGGAGCTTTATGCTGTAATCGTATTTCTGCAGGGAAATCCGGGTGGAATGCGGACTCTTCAAGGGGAGGGAGCAAGGAAAGCAACTGGAGTCTTGGAAGTGGATGGGTTTACGACTAGCCATTTGCCTGAGATATTTGCCTTGCGAATCAATTAAACACCCACTTCGGCAACATGAACTTGAGCCGGTCTCAAGCCCCGGTAAATCACGGTCACAGCAGGTTTGGTGTGGGGGTGTACGAGCAATGAACACTCAGCTGAGTGTTGTGGAGCAAATCGGACTGGTGAACTTTGTTGAAATAATGCACAAGGAGCAATCACCAATAGTATGGGAACAGCAACAACTCTAGTGGAGGAATCTTGAATTTCTCTTGGGTAGCAACAACCATCAAGGGGCAGAGTTCGAGTCCAGGAGGATGCAGAGGAATCAAGGAGAGACCACAGAACTATCAATCCTGTCTGTGAAAAAACAATGCCCCTCCTCCACCACCATCACCCAGTTGAGGAGATGTTCAAGCGGTTGATAGCTAGCCAAGCTCAATTGCAGGCTGACTATGTCAAATGGCAGCCAGAAGTCAAGAACAATCAGCTAGCTACCAAGGCACTGGAGTATCATTTGGGCGTTTCAGAGGCCCGAACAAGGCCTAGAGGAGGACTTCCCGGTGAGCATAGATCCCAACCCTAAGCAGGTAAATGTAGTGACCACGAGGTGGTTTTGCGGTTGAAGGTGGAACCCGAAATACCACCTCAACAGTCAGGGCAACAGAAGCAGAGAGGGAGCACAATGATAAGAGGGGGAAGAAAAAGATAATACTGAATCGAAAGACCTCCGCCCGTTCCCTGCTTGATTAAGAAGCACAAGGAGAGACGTGCTTCCAAGAAATTCATGGAGGTGTAAACAGGTGCACACATTAACACCTCTTGTTAGAGTGTTTTGCAGGGAGTGCCCTAAGACGCCAAATATATAAAGGACATCGTGGCCAACAAAAGTAGGTTCACGATATGCCACGGTGGCTCTTACGAAGGAGTGCACTTCCCGGATCTGAGCCAGGTGCCCACAGCTCAAAGATCTGGGAGCTTCACAATTCAAATTAACTGTCGGGCAAAGTATCCGAGCTCATGGTTTGTGTGATTTGGGAGCTAGCATTAACTTGATGCCAACCTCGGTATTCAAGAAGTTAGGGCTAGGGAGTCCTAGACCTGTGATGATCTTGCCGGCTCGCGGATCGTTCCTTGGCAAGACCAAATGGTATTGTGGAGGACGTGCTAGTGCAAGTCGTCTCCCTAATCTTCCGGTGGACTTTGTTGTGCTGGATTTTGAGCTAGGCGCGGAAGTCCCATTTATTTTGGGACGGCCTTTCTTGGCTGTAGGTAAGCGCTTATAGATGTAGCTGCGGGCCAGCTAACTATGCGAGCACACGATAAGGTGGAGGTGTTCGATGTGTACAAGGCTACCAAGCTCCCGGCCGTGTACGAGGAACTCTGGTGATCAATGTGTGACAGCCCAGAGATGTTGCCTTTCGAGGCGTTGAGCCTCGAGAATTGATGGGAGAGCCCCGATAAGGTAAGCTTGATTCAGGGTGAGGACATGTTTGAAAACGTCCAGAAAATGCCTAGGGGCAGAATGAGCTTAAACACGTCGAGCCGAGACGGTAAACCTTGGGCGCTGCACGGAGGCAACGAAGTGAATTGTAGTTTGTATATTGTACATACGAAAAAAAAAGAGAAGAAAGATTTTGTTTTTATTTATTTTTATGTATAGGAGTGTAAATAGAAAAATAAAAATATTTTGTTCCTCAAACTTTGGAATTCTAACCATTTCTTGTTGTAATATAGATTACGAGGTTGATCGGAGGAAAAATGCAAAGAACGCAAAGGAAAAACGAGGTAAGAAATTTTTTAAGTGGCAAAACGGTGAGCCTGCGCGATTGAAACCGTGTCACGGAGGAGTGCTCCGCGATGCAATCCATGAAACATTGACGTGTTAATCGCGTCCAGGTCACACGGGTCACCGGGCGACCAGCCTTGAATCCTTTTAACCCCAAATCCCCTCATTTTTCTCATTTTCTCTCACACTCTCCGCGATGAACTTCCCAAAAAATCCCCTCCTCCTCAACGTGGAACGGCCGCAGGCGTATAATTTCGTCAAGTTTTCTTCGGTTCTTCAATTAAAAGGTACGCTCATTACTTTTATCTCGATTTTGGTCAATTTCTTTGATTTTTAGCACGAGTATGAAGTAAACCATAGCCTAGGTAGAAATGAACTCAAATTCATTCAAATTGTTAAGTCATGTTCGTATATCCTTGTGATGGTATGAATCGATATAAACATGTGCTTGAGTCAAATTTGAGGAAAATTATAGCTAGGGTTGGGTTAACGAATAAAAGTTGAATTGAGGTTGAAGTGTGGAAAATTGTTGGGTTGTGCATGCTAGTGAATTGAATCGTGTTACGCTTATCGTATTATGCTCAGAAGCGATGAGTATCGGAAGCGAATGAGGTGAACTCACACGAAATTATCGAAGCACATGAAAATCGGAAATTGCTTAGGTTGAGTTTGTAGAATGTTCTTATTTTTTTTTTCGTTGTCTTTTAGCTAAGTGCCCAAAATGTGATGAAGTATGATCGATGGTATGTTGGAATTAAATTTGTACGAAGTCGGAGTAGTACATAAGAGGTGACAACACATTAAATTTTGAGGAAGGCACGGGCAATCTTGTTTGTGTTTTTCTTTTTTAGTTGTTCTAACTTTCTTATCTTTTGTAAATTAGAAACACATATAATCATGAAATGCTAAAATGCATGCCGAAGACTAAGTGTGGGGTGGTAGGCAAACCCAACCTTAGTCCGGCTATATTTAATTCGACTAACATGGGTACCGTCTTGTTTCTTTGACGGGGATAATGTCAAGCAGGCGGGACAAGGTAGGCGCATCAGCATCAGGCGCCGGAAGGAAGAGGTTGAGACTGGGAGCCGCGGTCAGCTGACATAAGCCCGGTTCACGCGGCGCGCCGCGGTATGGAACGAGATGGAGGCTGACGAGGAGAAGAAGTGGTACACTAAACACAAGGAGAACAAATACTTCCCAGAGGCATTACCTGAGACCAGCCCACGGAAGTTTACGTATGGTACATTGGATTATTGTCTTTGGGCTACGTTTCATTTTTAGCGAGCCCAAGTGCAATGCACTTAATCAGGGAATTCGCCAACTAGAACCCGACGCTCGAGTCACACCCATCAAAATAAGAGGGCAGATTGTCACACTTGAGCCTCACCACCTCAATGCCATCCTAGGGGCACAAAATACGGACGCCCATGTATAAATGGTGAATATCACTCCCACCCTATGCGGATATCGGACGCACATTGTGTGGAGCCTGGTCTGACACGTTGGAGCAGGCACAAGGAGAAGGAGCTACCATCGAGACCTTTGCCCTATGCACGAGATGAACGAGGGGAGACGGGATCGCTTAAAATTGTTGCTCTGTTTGATTCGGGAGTGCACATGACGGATGTGAACCGGGATCGTGTATGCTTAGTATATGCCCTGATGAAAATTTGGAGATCAATGTTAGGCGGTGATCATATCCGCCATGAAGGAGCCCGGTTGCATCAAGTGCACAGGTACGGATAGGCGGGCTGCTGACTACATTCCTGAGGGCCTTGAGGTCGAGGAAGAGGCCCTAGACTACATCCACGGGTGGAAGCGGTGTGCCATAGATGTTACAAAGACTAGGCACCCCGACACCACTCCCACGGGCCTGTTCTCACATTGACGACGACATGCTAGGACAGGCAATATGTCCGCATGTTTGGGATCAGATGCTCCAGCTACGCATAGGCAGAGACCGGCAACGGAGGACGGCGTAGCGGCTCGACTTAGATTACCCTTTTGGCGAGAACACCGGGCACTATGTCGGGTGGGCCCGGCTTTTGTGGGCTTGTAGATGATGACGTCCCCCTTGCGAGGAGACACGTCGCGTGGATTCCGACGTTAGTCGGAGGAGGCGATGGTGGGGCTGAGACATGTGGGGATGAAGGCGGCCCTAGTGAAGTGAATTACTTTGTGCAGTGGGGGTTTCACAAACCACCTTTGTTTTGTATTGTATGATACTGGGGGCATTATTTAGAAGTTTAAAATGTGGGTGGAGTGGTTGGTAGATTTTATTTTGCCCATCTTGCATAGCCATAACTGACTGTTATTACAGCTGCTTTGTGAATTATGTGACATATTCCATACTTTCTTGTTTTGTAAACTCTATTGTTGTTGAAGTGGTAGGTATGCTGTGAAATCATTATTAATAATATATAGAAAATAGTTTTGCCAAATTATGATATTTAAAAAAATTTTAACGCCTGGTACGCCACTGCAGGGTTTCTAGGTTCTTTTTGCAGTTCTTTGAGAAAAATATGAGCAGTAGCCAAGCCAATGACATTCTAAGCAGATGATTGAAGAATGTATCTTAAAGAAACAGTCATTGAATAGCTTTTTATTTTAATTTTGGTTGTTAGTTTACCTCCATATACTTTGCTACTCTGCTTGACTCTTGAAATTCTTGTTGCAGTTGCTTTGCATACTTTGACTGCAAAGATGATTATTTAACATTTACATTAATCTTGAGAACCTTTTGCCGTTCATTCGGTGCGATTGAAACTACATTTTGATTCACCATTGGCGAACCCAAAGATGTGAAGTGTCAGAGGTTGACATGAATTGAGTGCTGTGAGTTTGTTTATTATTTGCTTGCTGGTTTTCTTAAAACTTTTTGTTTGTACAGGCAGGAAATATGAAGGAAGTGCTGATGTGAAGGAGTAGGCGTTTCTTTGTTAACAAAAGTTTTTCTTGTTTTTCCTTTTCATATCCACCTTGAAGATTAAATCTTAGTTAGCCCGTTGAGCCTTTAGCCTTCTCAATTTTTACATTTTCTTTTGTGTGAAAAGTGTGTGACAAGTTAACCTTCTTTTCGTGGTCCTTAAACCAAATCGGAAGCTCTTAAGCGCTCGAAAATATATAATTTCCCATGGTGTCAGGAGTGAAATGATAAAAAGAAAAGGAAGGGAGGAAAAGAAAGTGATGAAAAAAAAAAAAAAAAAAGTCGAGGGTGAAATGGCCAAAGATTTGAAGGAAAGAAAGTTGTGAACTCATTTCTTCTTTAGTTGTCTGGTGTGTTAAAGAAACAGGTGATAAAATAAAATAAACTTCAAGAAGAGGAAGAGAGGAAGAAATATTTCGAATGTGATGGGATGTGTGAAAAACGCTTTAGGAAGCTAGTTACTATTGGTTAACCGGTATATACTAGTTCCGTAACACATTACAACCCATTAAGTCCTACGTGATCTTACATCACGCATCCATATATTAGTGGAGTAATACACTAGAGGCAAGCTTATGGTTCATGACACAATGCATTGGTCTTTTGGGAGAGTGAGCGAAATTGTGAGTGTCTATACCAAACATGAATTTATTTAGAGTTCATGTGAGTAAAACAGGGAATCTCTCTTATGTTATGAGGGCACATGTTTGACAATGGAATAAATTCGTGTCGGATGTCTTGGTCAGCTAATTTGCATGAGTTTGCCGATGTCAGTCGATTACGGTGCTAAGAGGTCTTGATTTATTAAGTGTCATTTGTAATGACACTATGCATATTTTCTTGATGATTTGTGTGAACATAATCAGTATAACCAGTAGCTCAGTTGTCAGGCCAAAGTAGCCATGATGGGATATCAATTGCATGAGGTGTATAAGTATTGTTCGGGACCCGAACAAGATTTTAAGTGTAGGTAGGTGATCAGGGCATATTTATATGCCAAATCGATACTCAAATGTGTAACTTTTGCCATGTTTGTCCAATAATGTATTGTACATTCTCATGTAAATTATGCGGAAGTGTGATTTTATACTAGCAACATGATTAGCGTTGTTTTGCAGGAAAAACATGCTTTTGTGGAGATAAATGACATGTTGGGAGAAATCGAAGATGAGCCCGGGAAGCGAGCAAGGAAGCCGGATTTGGAAGCAAGGAGCTGCAAGGGCTCCGCAATGGAGCCGTGACACGCTGCCATAGCGGATGCAGTACGCTGAGATTACAAATGCAAGAAATTCATTGAGGTCAGCGATCGGGCCGTGGCGCGTTGGGATAATTTCCCCAGAACCTTGACATCGAGGGTCCGCGATTGCATCGTGGTACGCTGGGCATGCTCCGTTGCATGCCGTGCGCGTTGGGAACAATACCTAGGCGGCAATTTCGAGAGAGCCTGCGTTACATGCCCAGTGTCACGGAGGCGGTGCTCCGCGATGCACTCCGTGACACGTTGCTTATTTAAAGAGTATCCCACAGGCATCAAATAGAACACTTAGGTTCATTTTTAATTATTCTGACTTGGTGGAGCAAGAACGTGGGTTACGGGGAGTTGTGAGGACGAAAATTCTTGGGGTTTTCTCTATCTCTTTCTTCTTTCTTTCAATTGTTTGCATGATTTCATTCATTTAACGATGTTCAATCCACAAATGAGTGGCTAATTCCTTTCTTTATGAGTTTTGAACTATTGTATTGAAATGTAATTGTTGATTATTTGGTTTTTCCATCTTTTCTTCTATGGTTGTTCTATTTAATTCTTGTTCTTACTGCATTAATATCGGGCCAATGTTAATGTAAATCCAAAAGTCAGTTTCACCGAGAGGGTAAAAAGCTGGAAAGTTGTAATTAATAGGATATGATCTTTCTTGGTTTGGGGAAAATTGGAATTGATTTACCTTTAGGATAGAAAGATACGAAAGTCGTATTAGTCAAGTGTGGAATTTGTATGGCTAGAACATAAATTTCTTCTTATCACAGAAATGTAGGTGGAAGGTTCATGATTCTTAAGTTGGATTAAATACGAGAGTTTTAATCCATAGGCAGAAGTTCCGACCTTGGCTTGGAGGAAAGATAAATCATGTATATCGATAATTAATTCCTTTACATGTTCGTTTAGCCTCGTGCTCACATTCGTAGTTCAGACTCAATTGTATAAAATATTCTACTTTAGTATAAAAAATAGTTTCCACAATATGGCTTTCTTTTGTTGTTGTCTTCATTATTAGAGTTATAGTAAATTAACAGAAAGGTTTTATTTGTAGTCAGTCCACATTAGGTTCGACATTCCGGTTCTTAAAAGGGCCACTATATTCAGCTTGCCCTTGCGGGCTCATCAGAAAGTAAGATCATAAGGAATTTCTTGGTTGTAATGTTGGCTAAGGGACAAGTAGGAATGATTTTCTTTAGTTTTGGAAACCAGTCCTAAACACTTTAAGACATTGTTTCGCTCTTCATCCACCTCTTTTCTTAATTGCTCACCCTTTCCTTCACTAATCCTCTTTTTCTTTTCTAATGCCCCTCTTTATACTACTTGGCTACTAATTTCTGCTTATAAGTTCAACAGATTGCAAGTAACCATTAAAGATCTTTCATTTATGTTGTAACAGTAAGTAAACATGTTAATTGGCGCCGAGCACCCTATTTTTATCATCTCCTTTTCCCATCACTATTTTTCTTCATTTCCTTTCCTTGACGCCCTTTCTATATGGTGGACCTTCATACTTAAAATTTCAAAGTGCTTGGACTATCTTTGGATCAAATTACGAAAGTCACGCAACAAATGGAATAGGCTACTTTTGTGGCTAACACAAAAATTAAGGCTTGAATCTCGAAGGGATTAACTAGGGATATCGTTATGGAAGGTACAACAACGATGGACAAATGGTTTTCAAAGAAACATCTTAATCACATATCCTCTTTAGCATCTAGCTATCCTATACACACTTAGGAAAGTTCTAGATGTTAGATTATGTACAACACACAATAAATCAAGCTCACTCATGGAATCATGATCTTGAGTCAGTTTCATATGGCTGGAATATCTACACCAACAAATTGAATGAATTCTTTTCATTATTAAGCCCTAAAAAATATTTTCTTGAGTCAAGTAAAAGAACCTATATATCTCTTATGGAATTGTTACTCTTTATGAATTCAATATGACCACTTCATTACTTCTAGCCAGGTTCTAAGTGGAATATCAAGAACACAAGTGTGGTTTTTTGACTCTATCTAAAAATGAAAAAAATTATGACTAATATCCTTAAGACGATCATCATTCATCTATCATTGAAAAGGGTCATTACCTCCATGATGACACTAAAACCAAAAAAATTGACTCTCAATTGACAAAACAAAACAAAGTAGAGAAGAACAATCACATAACATCATAATAGAGCATCGGTGTTCACAGCCATCCACCACTAACAGAGAGAGGTAACCCAACTGTGCTACAGCCTCTACAGATTTAGAAAAAAAATATATAAATAGAAAATCTATTTCTCCACCCCACACTTAAACGGTGGCATGCCTAGTGCACAAACAAACACATCAAGTAGGAGAGAAAAAGAACTTCTTGGGTCTCAAAGTGTCACGACGAGTTCACACCCTAGACGTAACTTTTGGGATGAGGAACCCTGAAAGGCTCCAAGTCGACCCATAGCATAATCATAGCATAACATTAAACATAAGAGACGACTAACCACATGAATAAGCAGAAGCTAATATCAAGAATCTAACATAACCCATGTAGAAATTTTAACAACATTTAGATACAACGCTGAATCTGTCTAAACAAGTCTGAAAGCCTTCTACTAAATTGATGATTGTTAGGATAAGCCCCCAACTAACTCCAAGGTTGAAAATTGAAACATAATAAAATAAGAATATAAACCACGTCCTCGGAGGATAAGGACTCACCACTAGCAGCTGGGAGAGAGAGAAGTGTATCTAACCACAGAGGCTGAGTCAGGAAACCTAGATCTATATCATGAAATGATACTTAGCACAAGAAAACGTCATGAGTCGGTACTAGACGTCTTGAGTATGTAGGAAGCGTAATCAACTAACTCATAAATATGTGAAAGGAAGTAATATAAGACACAATAAGTAGTAATATAGCGAATCGAGATACAACATCCTTATATGAGATTCACATATTCCTTTATCATCATAACTACATTATAAGGACATGCATTATTATAAGGTCAGCGATGTAAAAATGACGAGTGGAAATAATACAGAGGTACGATGTTGTGACTGATATCAGAGGTCCCTGACTATCAAGGGACAATCCCTGACTTCAAGAGTCCTGACTATCAAGGAGACATTCTCGCTAGGGAGAATCCCTGACTATCAAGGAAAGATGCTCTAATATATAAGAGTCAGGCTGAGGATGTTATTCCTGACCAAATGAGAGAAAAGCATGCATGGATAGTATTTGGGGATGTGAGTCCCGACCCACAAGGAAACATTCTTTTCTAACGAGAATCCCGACTGACGGGAAATATTCTTGTAATGAGAATGCCCATTGACTGAAAACATTATTGATAATGAGAATCCCGACCAACTAATGTGCTAATCTAAATGGAAACAACTAATCAGAACAAGAGCATTACTGATTTTCCATCATAACATTCTTTTCGACAAGATTGGGGCTACTTTCTAACAACAAGCCCAATAGTTGCAATATCATTCACATCATCACGTAGCATGGGTCATGCATGATTAATAGATTCCACTCATACTTTATCGAAGATGCATGGCTTCATTTATTTCAAGAAACATACCACAAATACAAATTTTATAAAATTTAGGAACGCTCAAACAATGAGGTAAGATTATTTCGGAAAGATCATCATTTAAAAAAATCGACATGTGGGCATTACCCAAAGCTTTGTCTCACTTGAGTCTAATCAATTCATTTTGAAAGCAACACATAATCATGTGAGCATTTTAGGAACATGCTTTTCATCATCAACCTCATCCTCATTTCACATTTTATCATGACACTTCTTTATGAACTTTTCATCCATGGGCGTTTAGATTCAAGGATTTAGAAGAAAAACAATTTTATTAGGAAAACAGTTTAGAATCCGCCGAAGCTTCATAATCTATCGAGTATAAGTACAACCCAATATTGCCAATCAATTCAATAAAAACATGGCGACAACACATAATTTACTTCCAATTGCTCAAGCCATAACTCTAACTCAACCCAACATATTCGTCAATGTCACTTAATCAAAGACATTGAGTTTTAATTATACAATATTCCCTGAATTCCATCATGTTCATGAATTACTACAATAATCAAGGAGAAGCCTGATAAATCCCATTCAATACTCAGCCCAATATATGAAGAACATACTACACTCATACATTCTCAACCTATATCATAATTAAGATAATCCATCAATTAATAAACCAATTAAATTCATAATCGCGATAGATATTAGCATTTAAGGAAGTAAAGAAGAACTTACCCTTTTTACAACTAGATCCTCATGCTTTTCTAGATTTATTGAGAGTGAACATTTATGAAAATATTTTTTTGGGACACAAGGATGGAAGAGTATCCTTGTTGAAAGACCCGCATACACAGTGGGAGAATAATCCACTCGAATCACCATGAAGCTCTTGAAGAAAACCCTTGAAAATCACTTGAACTTGGGGAGGGAAAGGAAGAAGAAAGGTTTGAGAGGTTTTTGAGAACGAGAGATTAGGCTTAGAAGGAAAACCCCTTAAAAACGTCCCAAATAGTACCCAAAACGATGTCACTTTAAAGCTAGATGCATGGGATTTTACCAAATTCCCTTTGAGAAAAATCTAAAATTTTCCCAGTGCCGGAACCCGACCCTCAGGACAGTAATTTGTCGCATAAAATGACTCGTCACCTCCATCCAGTGAATGCACTGGGCATCTTCAAACTTTCGGCTTCTTAAACAACGTAGGCAGTGGGTTGTTGTGCTACAATGACGTTGTAACATCCGTCAGTTATACGCTTCCTTGATTGGTGGCCCAACAACGACTGATACAGTCGCTGCCTGGACCAACGACTCGTTGTATCCTTCTATTACCACAACTGGTCCTTTCTTCACCCTCCTACCATGATCAAAACAATGGTATTACAAGTTCCAACGGCGTTTCACCATCCATTGTCACTGGGGAGACCCGAGGTCCAACTACGAACTCTTACATTGAATCATTGTTTGCACCAATGAGTTGTTACATGGCTCATTCCTTCTCAGTAGCCCAGTTTGAGATCTCCCCACGACTACTTCTAACGGGTCTTTTGTTTGTCTGTGACTCGTTCCTCCTCCCCATCCTGCAATTTTTTTCCCAATTTTCAAAATTTAATTTCTTAACCCTGGGTCTACTCTTAGGAACTTTCGAGGTATTACAATGTCCCCCCTTGGGAACATTCTTCCTCAGTGTTGTCAAACATACTGAAAAGATAGAGATGAAACTATTAAGATATCAATCAATCTGACTAAACACCAACGAGCATCTTGATCGGACCACCAAACCTATACACCAAATATGAATATCTGCATCTAACATGCATACCATGGCTCAAGGGAGCCGAGCATGAAACAAACATAGGGCTAGACAGACGCGAAAGAATTCTTTCCCCTTTTTATCCGGCTTCGTGATACAGACTGATCCTTCATTCTCAATTCTAACTAGCGATACTAAGATAGGATTCACGATATCTAATCTAACTGAGGATAAAGGAATATTCATGAGCATGATTTATTCCCAAAATCTAAGCGAGCATATACAAGAGATGTCGACTACTGCGAGTTAATAAACAACTTCAAAAAAGGCGAGTTTGACGATACACCGGAAAACATGAATTAACACATAACTAATTCCTTGTAATATGAAAATAAGCATAAAGGACTCATAGGGAAAACACAGCATCACTATCGGAAACGGTTACTTCTTATCCTCGGGGATCTGCATGAATGAGCACACCTTCATTCCCTTGTGTGAATTACAAAGGAAATTATCTAAACTCGAAGATATTGACATACGCCCTTATACGATGGGCTACTGGCATAGGGCGGTTTTGACAATGCCCGCCACCCAGATTAGATGATGCACCTTTAAAACAGGTGGGCTATTGGAGTTGCTGAAGAGGTGGCGGAGAATCTGCCTCACCTCGCTTGCTTCGTTGTGCAATCTCAATGCATATGGCCCGCCTTTCGAACAAAAACAAACATTTGAGCCAGCCAGCCCATACTCCCAAGTGGTACTTTCCACAAATCTTACACAATGGGTACGTAATCTCCCTCACCCTGGGCGTATGGAGCAACGGCTCAGCCGAGTCTTGGGGCTGTGGTTTCTGCGGTAACATGAGAGATATCCACCACTCGACCTCGTTAGGAGAACTCTAGATATCTAATCCTATCCCTTTTAGCCCCTCTCTCTTTCTCTTTCAATTGTTCTTCTTCCATCTATTGAGCAAATATCACTAAGCGTGGGAAGTTTATGTCCTTGTGCAACATGGCAGTCCTGCATTCCTTGACCAAGGAGTTCGACACTCCATTCACAAACCTTCTCACTCGGGCCTTTGGTCCGCTACCATTTCCGGCGCATACTTAGATAATCGAGTGAACTCCAACGCATACTTCTGACAGTCATGTCATTATGCTTCAAGTTAATGAACTTTGTCACGCCTTTAAAATCCCTCAACTCTCGAGGAAAAACCTGTCAAAACATTTTCATAAATTCATCCCAGAAACTATGGGACCTGCTCTAATACCCCGACTATCCTTCCACCCACAATACAGAGATATAAGCAACTCCCTTTAACTAGTAGGAGGCTAAGTCTGCGCTCTCATTCCCTGTCACTCCCGTGATATGAGTAATCTTCATGATCTCTTCCAAAAACTCATACGGGTCCTCGTCACCTTTGAACCTAAGAATTTGGGTGGAACATCGAAGAAAATCTCTTATCCTGCCACCGCTTCATTTCCATTCTAAGGAGCATGGGCCACCGCTTGCTAGTTAATCTGAGCGGTCAGGGCTTGCGCCAACATGTGAAAGCCTACCTAAACTCAGCATGAGTAACATGATCATCCATTGGGTTCCACCTGGGCCTGGTGGTGTACCTGCTAGCGTCTGTTACCACGTCCTCTTCCATTAAACTGCGTCGGGGGCATTATACCAGCGCATAAGCACAGTCGGGGAAAAAGAACTGGCCCCAGAGCTTCATACTTTACAGATTATAAGAATCATGAAGAAAAGGGAAACATTCCCTAAAACATCTTAGCCTCTTAGTCACCAAGTGTGGCGCTTCACACCATGAAGAAGACTCTACATGTGCAGCTTTTAAACACCATAGGACACTCTAAACCTTTTCTTTGATACCAAGTTTGTCACGACCCGAGTTCACACCCTAGCCATAACACGGGACGAGGAACCTCAAAAGGCTCCAAGTCATAGCATCATCCTTATAAAATTGTTGCTAAACAAAAGAAATTCTTTTTCACATTTAACCATGAGGGCAACATGAGCAATCAAAGCTTAAAACCCCTTTCTATTCAATATCTTTTTGGGGTAAAAATGGAGTTAAGAAAAACTCTTGTTTATTAACAATGAATAATAATGAAAGTATAGCATAACATTAAACATAAGAGATGACTAACCACATGAATAAGAGGAAGCTAATATCAAAGTCTAACAACCCATGTAAATTTTAAGAACATTTAGATACAATGCTGAATTTATCTAAACAAGTCTGATAACCTTCTACTAAACTGCTGAGTTGCTGGGACAAGCCCCCAGCAAACTCCTAAAGTTGAAAACTGAAACATAATAAAATAAGAATATAAACTACGTCCTCGGAGGATGAGGACTACCACTGGAAATTTGCAGGAGAGAGAGAGAAGTGTATCTAACCACAAGAAGGCGTGCGGTCAATACTTCAAATGTAATGAGTATGGAGGATAATCAACTAACTCATAAATATGTACAATAAGGAAGTAATAAAACACAATATTAGTAATATTTGTTGAATTGAATCGACATCCTTATATGGAATTATTTCATATCATCATAACTACATTATAAGGACATGCATTATTATAAGATTGACTAATGCACAAAAAGTAATAGTGGGAATAACTAAAGAGAGAGGTACGATATTGTGACTGATATCAAGAGGGTCTCCAACTGTCAAGGAAGTCCTTGACTATTAAAGGGAGCATCTCTAAGTATCGAGGAGACATTCTCTCTAGAGAATCCATCCAAGGGAGAAAGATGCTCTGATATGAAAGTCACTGACTGCCAAGGGAAAGATGCTCTGATATAGAAAGTCACTGACTGGATAGGGATGTTAGTCCCAGGCCTTCAGGGGAAAAGCATGCATAGCTAGTAGCTACGGATGTGAGTCGACCAACTAGGTAAACATTCTTGCTAACGAGAATCCCGGCCGGCTAAGGAAACATTATTGCTAATGAGAATCCCAACTGACTGGAAACGTGCTTGCTAACGAGAATCCCGACCGACTAATGCTAATCTAAATGGCAGCAGCTAATCAGAGACAAGAACATTTATTGATTTTCATCACACAACATTCTTGTCGACGAGTTGGGGTTATTTTTACAATAACAACAAGCCCAACAATTTCAATATCATTCACATCATCATGTATCATAAGGTCATGCATGATTAATAGATTCCACTCATACTTTATCAAAGATGCATGGCTTCATTTATTTCAAAATATACCTGACTAATATTTTATAAAATTTAGAGACTTCGCTCTATACAATGAGAGTAAGCCTATTTCGGAAAGATAATCATTTAAAATCGACATAGAGTATTACCCAAAGCTTTGTCACACTTGGATCTAATCAATTCCAGTTTGAAAGAAGCAACATAATCATGGGTAGTTTTAGGAATGCTTTTCATCATCAACCTCATCCTCATTTCACATTTATCATGAAGCACTTCTTTTACAAACTTTTCACCCATGGGCGTTTTAGATTCAAGGATTTAGAAGAAAAACAATTTTATTAAGGAAAACAATTTAGAATCCACCAGAAGCACGTAATCTATCTATATAAGTACAACCCAATCATACCCAATCAATTCAATCAAAACATGGAGACAACACATAATTTACTTCGGTTGCTCCAAGCCCCATGACTCCAACTCAACCGGACATATTCGTCGATGTCATAATCAAGTCATAGGGTTAATTATACAATATTCCCACAATTTCATCATGTTAATGAATTACTAGTAATCAAAGGGACAAATGAACAAATCTCATTCAATACTCAACCCAATTTATGAAGAACATACTACCTCTCATACATTCTCCAACCTATATATCATAATTCAAGATAACCCATCAATTAATAAACCATTTAAATTCATAATCGCAGCATATATTAGCATTTAAGAGAAGTAAAGAAGAACTTACCCTTTTTACAACCTAGATCATGCTTTCTAGATTTATTGAAATCGTACATTTAATGAAAATATTTTTTACTGGGACATAAGGATGGAAGAGTATCCTCTTTGAAAGACCCGCATACTTGGTAGGATAATAATCCACTTGAATTGCACATTGAAGCTCTTGAATAAAACTCTTAAAATCCTTGAACTTGGGGAGGGATGAAGAAAGGTTTGAGAGGGTATTTTTTGAGAAGACGAGAGAGGTGGAAGCAGGAAAACCCCTTAAAAATATCTAAAATAGTACCCAAAACGACGTCACTTTAAGGAAATTTGGATGCATGAATTTTGCAAACTACCCCCAGAAAAATCTGAATATTTTCCCAAGCAGACACGACCCACAGGGCCCGAGTCGTTGTCACTGCAACGTCTCATCACCTCCATCCGTTTAATGCAATAGGCCTCTTCAAACTTTCATCTTCTCAAACAACGACTATTAGGACGGGTCGTTGTCACCTACAACGACCCATTGTAACCTCCCGTCAATTATACTGCTTCCTTGACTGGTGACCCAACCCACGTGATATGACGAGTCATTGCTTGGACTAATGACTCGTTGCTTGTATCCTTCCGTGCCACCACTGGTCCTTCCTTCTCCCTCTACCATGATCAAAACAATGGACCGTACGAGTTTCGGCATCCCGTTGTCACCATCACATTGCAGCAGGAGACCCGAGTCCCAACCCATGACCACTTCGATGACTTGTCGTTTGCACTAACGAGTCATTTACATGGCTCATTCCTTCTCAGTAGCCCAGTCTGAGATCTCCCCAAGACTGCTTCTAATGGATATTTGTTTGTCACAATGACTCGTTCCTCACGACGTCCTACCATTTTCTCAATTTTAAGCAAATTTAATTTCTTAACCCCCGGGTCTACATAGGCACTTCCGGGGTATTACACTAACACAATCGTCATCTTAAGGATTATACTCCTGATCATCATCATCATTTGTGTCATCAACCTATATAGCTCTTTCAGTGACATCCTCCTCCTCCTCATCCATATCATCAACACCATCAATCAACAGTGTGGCCTCCTTGTCATCTAGAGGCTTCTCGAAAAATCGGTCCCGGCTTGCATCCGCATCTCACTCTCGGTAAATGGGTGTCGCTCCTCTAGTGCTGACATCTCCATCAGTGGCAGGTCTACCTCTAATCTTCTTCACCTCTAGAATCCCAAACATGCGGCCTCCAACTATCATCCGAGCATAGCGCTCGATGGGAGTGAGAAGTGAAGTTGAAGGGTGGATAACTCCTTGACCTTTGTGATATCAACCATTTTTCCAGCCAGAAGTGCCATTGCTAGAGGGTAGAAGAAGATCGGCCTCTTTGCTTCTCCAATGCCCCGACCCTCTCTCAAAATGAGTCAATAAGCTTTGCCATAGAAATACTTACACCAGCAAGTGTCTCTGGACCTCCTCATGTTATCTCTGAGCACGACAAGTTGATTGGCAACCCCTTCATCAACATATACACCATAACAACTCTCTCTAGTAATCTTTGTGGTGTGTGTCCCGAATAATAGTACGACACACACAAGATTGATCTAAACTCTAGCCACCTTATTCAAGTACAAGAACGAGAGTATAGAATGGGTGCCATTATGGTCCTTGCCCTAATGGAAGCTGAATGCTTGCCACATAGTGTATAGAAGAAATATCATTGTACCAGGACTTCTCTAGCAATATGAAATACATCGGCTTGGGTCCACCATAGGTGTGCAAAGGAAAGCATTGAACGACCAAGAACTGAAGCGAACCACTTGACCCCATATCTTGATTTTAGTGCTCTCTTCAAAGTATCCCGGTTGGCATAAATTCTCTGCAAGCTAAGGTGCACTCCTCGGGCTCGGCAAACAAGTATCCTAACCCCAACTCTTGTTGACCATGTCGGCGGATGGTAAGGAACTTAAGTGCAACGATCCTCATCAATCTATTTTGGAGCATGCTTTGCTTCTTTCTGGGCATTAAACTACTTAATTCCATGCTCATCCATGAATTTTTCTCCGAACATCCTAGTAGGGGTGCTTTGAGGTGGTCGATTACTTTGACCTTTTTGTTCCCTTCTCGAGCCACTTGAGACCTTTGTTAGTAGCTACCACATATTTTCCTTATCTACATGGGATGCCATAACATACCAAGAAACAACAAAACCTTTAAATTAGTTTGTGAACAAAAAGGCTAATTGGAGTGTAGGCCATTGCAAAGTAGCCCACACGTAATTCTAGCAGCTAGTGAGTTTTGTCAAATAGGGTTCTTAAACTTCCCCCATTATCACGCAAAATCTCACCAACCCAAATTAGTCTTACTTTGCAATTTCAAGTCACCTTCATGATTTCCTCTCACACCTCTCTTAATTTTTCTTTTCAAGAGTGCTTCGATTTAGCCACTCCCTTCACTTTCTCTATTCTTAATTCTCAAATCACACAACCCAAATGTGAAAGTAGTCACACTAAATTCAATAAAAAAATTAACATGACTTCTAATACTTTTCACAATTAATTATTATAAATTTTCAACAACCCAAGATTTTCACAATTCAAGAATCACACAAACTAAGCAATTTCTCTCTCTACACAAGTGCTCCAAATTCACTATTTTCATGAAAATCATTCAATAACCCATTCATTACCCTCTTCACACCCATAACTTAGAATCACAAAATTCAACCAAAAAAAGCAACCCAAACAAGGATATAACAATATTATGGAACAACACATGATATTAAAGCCACGAAAACCCACATTATGAAGTTCACAGATTTTCACTCGACAACAATGGTGATTTTGGAGTTTGCAACATCTGGAAGAAGGTTAATGGGAGCATGCTTACAAAATTGAATACACAAAGGAAAGAAATTACTTACTTGAGTTGAGAAAGCTAGCTTCACCAAGATTTTGGAGAAAACAATGAGGGGATAAGGAGGGAGAGTTCGACCTAAGAAGAGAGAATTTTTGTATTTTATGCTTTTGACTTTTTAGAAAGAGAGGATAAATAGGGATTTAAAATAAAGGTATGGGTCATAGGTTTTTATTAATTTTAGGGTCCTTAGGGTCAAATTTGACCCATGGACCCAAAACCTATCGCCCATCAAGTACACAGCAAGGGCGCGGCACCCATCTCGCCACACATTTAGAATATAGAATTCTTGGTAAGTTGGGTGTGGGTGGCTCACTCACCGGCCACCAACCTGAATTTTTCATGCGAAGTTCAACACCTAGCATCCCATGCTAGGTATCTCTCCAGGCATGGGAATTTTTCAACTTCTTTTCCCCTCTCTTTCACCTAAAGAAATCCCTATTTGTCTCTATAAAACAAAAAATATTAGAAAGATGAGTTTCCTCCCATCAAGAGCCTTATTTATAGTCATGGAATGCGGGTTTCCTCCCATGCAGCGCCTAATTTAACATAGAGGGATACCAAACTTCTCACTCCCTTCACTCAAGTTAGATTATTCGAACCACGATTAATTGTTGAATTAACTTGAAACACCTATTGTTCAACTACATGATTAGACTCTCCAGGCTCCACTTTTGTGCTCATTTTAAAGTCCTCATAGTAAGGTGGCAACCTTGCCACTCTGAACACATCAAAGACTGCCTCTTGGCCATTCACCATCAGTGATATCTTTCCAGACTTTACCTTTGTGAATACATCTATAATATCTTAGAATCCTCTTCCCAAAATGAGTAGAACTGCTGCATCAACATTGTAGTCTAGGATTATGAAGTCTGACAAGATGAATAGTCCCACTTTTTGATCAACACATCTTCAGCCGATACCATCAAAAAAGGATAAACAAGGACCTATTGGTTAACTGCAATGTCACTGTGGTGGGGTGTGGTTCGCCTAATCCAAAAGTTCCAAATAATGATTCAAATATCAGATTAATGCTTGCACCCAAATCACATAGTGTTGACCCAACTTCTCTGTTCCCAATGAAATAATGAAGCTCCCGGGATCTTTCAGCTTCTTCGAAATCTTTGTTCTGTACCGGATTGCACTCCTCCATAGAGCTGCCATCTCAATTTCAATAAGACTTCTATTATTTGCCCACGATATCTTTCGAATGCACGGAGTATTTAGAACACTCCTTGTAACACCCCAAAAGTATCTAAGAACGGACCCAAGACTTAAGATGGAAAACCAACGAAGTAGAAATTTTCCTCCAGAACAGTCAATTCAACTCATTTGATGAAACCACGAGTCGTGGTAAGACTCGTTACAAGCAGTCCATGAAATTCTATTTAGAGTCTTGAAGTAACGACCCACTTCACGACTCGTGTAGGAAGAGGCAGTCGTGGGGTCCTTTTCACGAGCAGCAGCCTAAGATGTCAAGATTCCATGGGACGAGGGACTTGACGACTCGTTAAGTTCAGTAATGAGTCATCTTGAGAGTCGTCGAGTCAAATCAGAGAAAAATGTGAGTTAGGACAATGGAGACAATGGGAGGTCGGGGAAAAGTCGTTTACAACCAGCCGATTCGTCATGCTAGTCGTGGGATGAGAGATCAAGATTGTTGGCTTTAGTGGTAACGGAGGGAGCCACAAGTTGTTATATCAAAGAATGACTCATGGAGTTAGTCGTCTGCGGTGAAGTTTTGGAAGGCTCCGGTGCACTCCACGGCTTAACACCATGAGTTGTTTTCAAGCCCACAGCTCGTGGAGTGTCCCGTGGGGCCTGGCAGCATGATTTCTTTCCTGCATTTTTCCTGGGGCGTTTCATAAAATCTATACTCTACTCTAAACATTGTTTTGAGTATGGTATGGGATGTTTTAAGGGTAACTATCCTAAACCCTCATTCTACATAAAAATCACTCTCAAACCCTTGTTCCCTCCTCTCTCTCAAGACTAAGGATTCTTCAATGGATTATTCAAAACTTCAAGGTCAAGTTCAAGTGAAATTATTCCAGAAGCAAGTATGCGGATTTTCAACAAGGATATTCTTCCATCCTTGTGACCCAAATGTTTGTAAACCCAATCTCAGAAGAATTATTTTAGAAAAGCATGACCTAGGCTTTCAATTGATGGATGATTTCTTCAATGTCTTTTTGAATTCTAAAACCAACTAGGATGCATGAAACTATTTGAATATCTTGAATTATGTGTTAGAGGGTGAAAATGCATGATTATAGAATGTTTTTCATGAGATGTCTTGAATGACGGTGGGGTTTTATTATTGTCCATTCAGATGAATCAATGACTCGTATCCATATATAAAATATCTGTGAAGATTGTAAGAATTCACTAACCAATTGAGAATATCCTAATAGCTAAATATGTTGAGATGAGATCATAGTGTATGGACTTGATCAATTGAAAGTAAAACATGTATTTTCATTATATTTAGTGGGTGGTTGGGTATGAGGTAAATGTATGATAATGGCCTAATTATTGCCATCTTTCCTATGAATTGGAGTGAATTATGAAATGGGTCTTATGAAATGAAAATTTATGCTTCTCAGATGAATTCATTGTGACTTAAAGTATGAGTTAAGTGCATGGGCTTCCATAAATCTAAGCATGTGAAACAATATATCTACACTAATGTGTAATTTGGACCTATGGACCATAAATGACCCTATGATACATGTTGAATGATATGAATTTGGAACTTGAATGTTGTGGAAGGGTAATGCATGATGTGAATCTATAGATTCTAACTAATGTGAGAGCGTTTGAAGAAATATTGAATTGGCACAATGAAGATATGAATTATGATAAAACATAGGCCATGATATTTGAGACTTTTGAACACTGTTAATAGAAAGGTATCCCTAATCCTTTTGAAATGAATGTTGTATGATGAAAATAACGAATGTTCATGCTTCTGACTAGTTGTAGTAGCATAGACAAGATGTAAAATTCCAGCTCAGTACTCCTTATGTTCTAATCGACCGGGGGACTCTCTATAGCCGAAAATGTTTTCCTTGGTCAGTCGGGATCCTCCATAGCAGAGAGTGACTCCCTAGTTCAGTTGGGAACCTCCATAGCAGAGAGTGACTCCCAAGTTCATTCAGGATCTCCAGTAGAGAGTGACTCCAAGTTCAACTAGGATCCTCCACATGGAGAGTGAATCCCATGTTCGGTCGGGATCCTCCATAGCGTAGAGAATGACTCCCTAACTCAGTCGAGACTCTCCGTAGTAGAGAGTGATCCCTTAGTTATGTATCAGCATGATTCAGTTCGTATGATTCAAACTTCCAGTTTATAACAGATTATGATGTAATGGATGCGATCTCGATAACGGTAGTGATCCGGCATTGTGTGTGACTGATGCTAGCCTCGGCTTTATTTGTTATTAAATTTAGAACTTCCCTTATGCATGAGTTCTTGATGTTCAAGATATGAGATCCATATGAAAGTTCCATGTATGTATATATATATATGTGTGTGTGTGTGTGTGTATGTGACTCATAGGAGGATTGTTGCATTTTAAATCAGTTATGCACGTTGTATACATTATTTTATGTATACTTTCATATTTGGTTGTTTACATTTTCCCCGCATGCTCAGACATTCCAAGTACTAAGCATGCCTGCCCCATGTTCTATATCATTTTATGATAGATTGATATCAGACCCGGCCCGCGGATAGACTACGCTCCTTCCCCATCTAGCGGATTATTGGTGAGTCCATCTCTCCAGGATGAGGTCTATGCTCTTATTGATTATAGTTCAGTTTCCAGACTTTGAGAGTTCCTTGGGGACCTGTCCCAGCAACTCATCAGTTAATATTGGATTTTTGGACCTGTGTAATAAGATTCAGTCTATGTATTGCATTTTGTTAGATTATGTCTTTAAATGTTAATCTTGTATTTCAAATTTAGCTTCCGCTCAGTTATACTTTGTCAGATGTTTATATCATTAAGTGTTATGCTATGATTATGCCATGGGTTGACTTGTAGCCTTTCGAGTTCCTTGTCGGTATTGTAGCTGGAATTGTAAACTTGGGTCATGACAAACTTAGTAGCCAGATCTAAGTTTTAGAGTGTCCTAGGGTGTCACAAGCTTTCATGGGTGTGAAGCGCGACACTTATGACGAGAGCTACGAGACATTTTAGGAATATTCCCTTTTCTTCATGATTCTTATTGTGCGTAGAGTATGAATCTCTAAACAATTCCTTCCTGACTTTTGCTTTCTGGCTCGCAAATGTGCGTCCCAGACATAAGAAGATTACCCACATCATGGAAGTGACAGGAATTGAGAGCGCAAACATAGACTCCTACCAACTAAAAGGAGTTTCTTATATATGGTTTTGTCAGTGGAGGGACAATCGGGGATTGGAGGCGGGCCCTGTAGGTTGGGATGAATTTGGCTGCATTCTGGATAGGTTTCCCTAGAAAGTTGAGGGAGCTACATGCGGAAAAGTTCATCAATCTGAAATAGAAAATGACATGATAGTTTAGGAGTATGTGTTGGAATTTGCAGTTATCCAATGTCTGCAAAATGGCGGCGAGACTAGAGAGGGACAGTGAGAGGCAGTTAAGTGAATGGAGTGTCGAACTCCTTGGTTAAAGTGCAAGACTTCCATGTGCATAGGGATATATCTTTTCCACGTTTGGTGATATTCACTCAACAAATGGAGGTAGAGCAGGTGAAGGAAAAGGAGAGAGAGGCAAGAGGCCAGGATAGGAGATCAGATTTTTTTCTTCACTAAGGGCAGTGATGGACAACGCTCACATTCCCAATGAAGCTCAGCATCCCGGCATTTTCAACGGTCGATTGCTCCATATAAACTTAGAAGTAGATAGATTACGCATCCGATATTGTACCAACTACTCAGGAAGCACTATAGAATGTATGGCCGGATTGGATGTTTGTTTTGGTGTGTCGAACCATAAACATAGATATTACTGCTGACAAAGAAAGGCGGTAGATCCTGGCCATCGCTTGTCAATTACTCCGATCGCCATTTGTTTCAGCAGGGTACATCATCTAGCTGGTGTGGACATCTTCAAATTTCTCCTATGCCGTAATAGCATACCGGATAAGGCAGTCAGCTAGTAGTAATACGGTATGTTGTGAAGCTTGCATAACTCTTTGTATATTTCTAGCCCAGGGCAATATTGAACAAGAAGCTCTTTGGTTGTTAATTAAGAAGGGTGTTGATGTATGATGTGAATAATTTGTTAATGTAAGACTTGCGGTGGTGGTTAGAGATGAAAGGGAGCTAGGAGTTAGTAAATTAGCCTCGACCTTAAGAAGATTAGGGAGCCTTAGAATGCTGGCTTTAAGCTGGGGTTATATGTGAGTATGTGAGACTAGTCAGATCTTGAATATGATAGTAGGGAGTCTAACCCTACTTGAGACATGATATGTCAGTGTCCCTTCGAGTTTTAGATAATTTCTCTTGTAGTTGATTGAAGCTAGGTTATGCCATCCCCTATGCGGACTCCACTTTTTGCTAGATAACCGCTTGAGACAGCAATGTCGGTCTTGCTACGAATCCTTTAGGCTCATCTTCGTGTTATGAATCGGTTATGTGTGTTAATTCATGTTTCCCAGTAGGATCATCACTTGAACTTAGACTCTAGAAGATCCTTAGTAGCTCCTGAGACTCAAGTTATTTCATGTATGTGTTCGGTTATGGATACCTTAACGAATCGTTCATGCTCTCATGAGACCTTTAATTGCGGTAAGACCGAATATCATGAATTCTAACCCTATAACAGAAAGTGATTTGAGAGCGAAGAGCTCGGTCCGTATCAGTTAGAGTGCTAGTTAGGGAAAGAATCCTTCATAGTGTTCTATCTAGTTCCATGTTAGTTTCACGTCTTCGGTCTCTCGTACCATAGCATGCATGTTCAATTTAGATATTCAGTTTTGATGTGTAAGATTGACCAGTCAGATGCTCCATTGATTTTAGCTGTGATTGATTGATTGCGAATTCCAGTTCCGTCCTATCCTTTCATTATGTTTAACCAATATTGAGGATAGATATTCCCAAGGAGAGATATTGTAACACCTCAAAGTTTCTAAGAACGGACCGAGACATAAGATGGAAAACCGATGAGGAAGTGAGAATTTTCTCAGAACAATTCAAGTCTGACTTGTTTGATGACACCACGAGTCGTGGTAAGACTTGTGTGTCGACCAGTACACCCGAATCGTAGATATGGGACAAGGAGTCTGAGATACCCCAAGTCAACCCATGGTGTGAGCATAACACTAATTCATTCATATACAACAGAAAACTTAACTTATCAATCATAAACTAACTGAAAATCGTATCATGAATTATAAAAGGACGACAAACCGAAATTCATTCATAAATGACAAAATACTACACATAGATGCAGCCTCTAATCATAGAAGACAGGTTGAAAGGACAATACCCCAACCCAAACATTATGAAAACATAAGACAAATAAACAAGTCGAACATGAAGCCCTCGGATCATGAGGACTAACCCCTAGAGATTTAAGCGAGAATTGAGCACAAACTAGAGGATGTTGAGCCTGCGAACCAGATCCTAATATATAGGTCAGTATAGTGATGAGCATGTAAGGTATGCAAAATAATGCTTAAAAACATAAAAGGTTATGAATTAGGGGTTGTCATGATCATAAAACTAAAATAAAGTATATCATAAGGCTCAATATTTCCAAAAATATTCATAAACCATCAAAGTTACATAACATGTGGGAAAACATTTCATAAATCGTAACTTGAGCCAAAGAACATGATCATGCATATTCAAAACCATGAGGAACAATGGGAGATTTCATAATCCACGACATATTTCACATAAGCAAACATGAAGTCCGACTTGTACGCCTGAGTCGGAAGGCCGTTCTCATACCTTGTCAATTGTATGAACCATGAAGGCATATTATCACTCATGAGGCCCCGTAGATATAAGGGACAGTCACTGAGGAGGTCCCAAACATAATTCTACGGTGGCACGTAGTTTTGAGATTCGGGGCATAACCTAGACCCGAACCTATTATTGTTATGTACTACTCCCCAAAACAAGCAACGTGTTCCTTAACATGACATGCATGGCTAGGTGAAAACAAATCATGACATACTTGAGAACTTATATTACTAGCCATGGAATTTGGGCCCATGAGTCGGCAAAATTGTAGTATAATTCATAAGCGACATGTGGGCATTACCCCTTAGTTTCAAACATACTTGACATGTTTAAAATCATAAGAAAACAATCATGCTAGCATGGGAAATTGGAACTTGAAGACATGCTTAGAAATGTAAGAGAAACTTGTTCATGCTTTGAATCATCTTACGGCCAGAATTTCAGTAAATATTTCCCCATGATTGGGCATCCATACTTTTAGAGATTTAAATCATGAAATATAGAATAAACAGTAAAATAACAGCCCAAGATAAAATTCAGAATTAAAATTTAAAAAAACAAAAAAAACATGTAATTTAATTGAAATTTAAAAAATCATAATTGATAAAGACCCATAAAGTTTTGGCAACTTTAAACATAAAATTAGGGAGAAATTGGGCATGGGTAGGGACTAAACTACCCATACAAAACCCAACACACCTGTAAATTTCGAGACTCTTAACTCCCCTTGAAGAATCCTAGGTAGAATCTTGAAGAACCTTGAAGAAGACACTTGAATCCCTATCCTCTTTTCTCTCTAATCTTACAAGTATCAAATGAGGTTCATCATGGTTGATTTCCCATTAAAAGACCCTACCCCGACCTCAAAACGACGTGGTTGAGGTCTTAGGGGCGTAAGTACAGGCCCTTACTAATTCATGAAATAACTGTCCAGGAGGTCCTAATGGATGACCTGACGACTATAGGGAACACGATCCGTTAGTTTCACCCGTCAAGTACACTGCCTCATTGTTCATGAAAATTCAATTGGCTTGGTAACGGACGGTCGTGGGACTTGTGACGACGCTCGGACGACGACTCGTTAGGTACCATCCGTTAAGTACACTGGATAAGCCTTACTATCTTACTCTAGGACCACCCCACGACTGACATGATGACTCGTGGTGTCTGACCATGAGTCGTTACATCGCCCGTAGGGACCCCGAGTCCCTCATTATCCCAGGCCTTCCCCACGAGTAACTTGACGACTCATTTGGCCTATTCACAAGTCATTAAGTGACCCATTATGCAACTGCTGCAACATTTTCCAGTTTTTCTCCTGATTCACTTCCAGACCTGATCCTTCCATTCCCGTGGTATAACATATTGCAAGCAGTCCGTGAAGTTCTATTAAGAGTCTTGAAGTAATGACCCACGTCATGACTCTTGCGAGGGAGGAGATGAGTCATAGGGTCCTTGTCATGAGCAGCAGCCTGAGATGTCAAGATTCCAGAGGACGGGGGACTTGATGACTCGTTTAGTTCAGTAACGAGTCGTCCTAAAGAGTTGTCAAGTGAAATCCAGAGAAAAATATGAGTTGGGACAGTGGAGATAATGGGAGGTCAGGATGAGTCATTATATCCATCCATGATTCGTCGTGCCAGTCGTGAGATAAGAGATCAGGTTTTGTTGTCTTCCTTGGTAACGGAGGGAGCCACGAGTCGTTACATCAAAGAACGACTCGTGGAGTTAGTCGTCGACAGGCCTGAAGGATTTTTGGGAAAACTCCAGCGCACTCCACAGCTTGATACCATGAGTCATTGTCAAGCCCACGACATGTGGAGTGTCCCATGGGACCTGGTAGCATGATTTCTTTCCTGCATTTTTCCAGGGGAGTTTACGTAAAATCCTATGCTTCTAACTCTTAAACTACATCGTTTTGAGTATGGTGTGGGACATTTTAAGGGGGTAAGTAGCCTGAACCCTCATTCTACATCAAAATCACTCTCAAACCCTTCTTCCTCCTCTCCCTCAAGACTAAGGATGCTTCAAGGGATTATTCAAAGGCTTCAAGGTCAAGTTCAAGTGAGAAATTCTTTGAAGAAGGTATGTGAATTTTCCAACAAGGATATTCTTCCATCCTTGTTCCCCAAAATGTTTTATCAAAAACCCAATCTCAATTATTTTAGAAAAGCATGACCTAGGGTTCTGATTGATGGGTGATTTCTTCTATGTCTTCTTGAATTCTAAATCCCACTAGGATTATGAGCTAATTGTGATTATGAAACTATTTGAATGTTTTGAAGTATGTGTTAGATGGTGAAAATGCATGGTTATATGATGTTCTTCATGAGATGCCTTGAATGATTATTTAGGCTTTATTATTGTCCATTCAGTTGAATCAATGACTCGTATCCATGTTTAAAATATGTGAAGATTGTAACAATTCTCTAATGATTAGAATATCCTATTTGCTAAATATGCTGAGATGAGATCATAGTGTATGGGCTTGACCAATTGTAAGTAAAACATGTATTTTCATTATATTT
This sequence comes from Datura stramonium, assembly GCA_018107945.1. NCBI lineage: Eukaryota > Viridiplantae > Streptophyta > Magnoliopsida > Solanales > Solanaceae > Datura > Datura stramonium. Next base: position 130,662 of record JACEIK010004461.1, read on the forward strand.
TCAATGGAGCTGGTTGGGTATGAGGTAAATGTATGATAATGGCCTAATTATTGCATCTTTCCTATGAATTGGAGTGAATTATGAAATGGGTTTTATGAAATGAAAATTTATGCTTCTCTTATGAATTTGTTGTAACTGCTTAAAGTATGAGTTAAGTGCATGGGCTTCCACATATCTAAGTATGTTAAACAATGTATCTACACTAAAGTGTAATTTGGACCTACGGACCATAAATGACCCTATGATACATGTTGAATGATATGAATTCGAAACTTGAATGTTGTGGAAGGGTAATGCATGATGTGAATCTATAGATGCTCACTAATGTGAGACTTTTGAAGAAATATTGATTTGGCACCATGATGATATGAATTATGAGATAAAATATGAGTATGATATTTCATACTGTTGGGCTTGTTGTTAGTAGAAAGTATCCCTAATCCTTTCGAAATGAATATTGTATGATGAAAATAGTGAACGTTCATGTTTCTAACTAGCTGTAGTAGCATAGACCATATGTATAATGCCAGATCACTACTCCTTATTTTCTAATCAGCCAGGGACTCTCCATAGCCGAGAATGTTTCCCTTGGTCAGTCGGGATCCTCCATAGCATAGAGTGACTTCCTAGTTCAATCGGGATCCTTCATAGCAGAGAGTACTCCCAAGTTCAGTCGGGATCCTACATAGTAGAGAGTGACTCCCTAGTTCAGTCGGGATCCTCCATAACAGAGAGTGATTCCTTAGTTCAGTCGAGATCCTCCATTGCAGAGAGTGACTCCCTAGCTCAGTCGAGACTCTCCGTAGTAGAGAATGACTCCCTTAGTTATGTATCAGCATGATTCAGTTCCGTATGATTCATACTTCAGTTTATAACAGATATGATATAATGGACGCAAACTCAGTTACCAGTAGTGATCCATCATAGTGTGTGATGCAGCCTCAGCTTCGACTCTTATTAAATGATCAGAACTTGACCCTTATGCATGAGTTCAATGATGTTCAAGATATGAGATCCATATGAAAGTTCCATGTATATATATGTGTATGTGACTCATAAGAGGATTGTTGCATGTTAAATCAGTTATGTCAATGTACCTTGTTATTTTCTTATCGTATACTTGCATATTTAGTTGTTTACGTTTTCCCCGCATGCTCAGTACATTCCAAGTACTGACCACACACCTTTATGAGTTATATCATTTTATGATATAGATTTGGGTATCCAGATCCAGCCCCGCGGATAGACACGCTCCTTCCCCTATCTTAGCAGATTGTGGTTAGTCCTCATCTCTCGAGGATGAGGTCTATGCTCTTATTCAGTTGTAGTTTAGTTTCAGACTTTGAGAGTTAGCTAGGGACCTGTCCCAGCAACTCATCAGTTAGTAGAGGCTTTTGGACCTGTGTAATCAGATTCAGTCTATGTATTGCATTTTTTTAGATTATGTCTTTAAATGTTAATCTTGTATTTCAAAGTTAGTTTCCGCTCAGTTATGCTTTGTCAGATGTTTATATCGTTAAGTGAAATGCTATGATTATTCCATGGGTCAACTTGGAGCCTTTCGAGATTTCTTGTCCTGTGTTATGGATAGGGTATAAACTCGGGTCGTGACACTCCTGCAAAATCTCTACCTATGATAGATTAACTTATGTCTGCTTCAACACATCAAGAAAATTTTTATAGACTACATCCTTATTCTACTTTTTGAATATCTATGGTAATGGAGGAGATGGTCTATGTTATACCCTGGGAGCTCAAAGATCATACCTGGGAGTTAAAAAAGGGAAATGTAAAACTGATGCAGGCATAGGATGAGTCATGGGATGACTCGTGAGGATAGCCCACGAGCCGTCAGGTGACTCATGGGGGAGACCAGTGAGGAGTTGGGAAGTTAGGAGAAAAGGGTCCCTACGGGCATGGGAATGACTCGTGGTCTGACACCACGAGTCATTAGGTCAATCGTGGGGTAAGGGATAAGGAAAATAGAAGAAGGCAGAAGGCAGAATAGTGTACTTGACAGAAGCTAACCATGAGTCGTTAGAGGGAATGACGAGTCGTGGTGTGAGTCGTAGGATGAACTGAGTGAGAAGTGATGACTTTGAGGCAGTGTACCTCACGACTGGTGACCACGAGTTGAAGTTACCCCTAACGAGTTGTTATGTTAGTCGTTATAATCCTAGGAGATCAGGCAGGCAGTGTATTTAACGAGCTAGGTGACGAATCGTTACATTAGACCACAAGTCATTAGGTTGTCCGTTAGGACCAGCTGACAATATTTTCCTGCGAATTCAGTAGGGGCCTTTTCGTAATTCCTAAGTTCCTAAAGCCTTTACTACGTCGTTTAAGGCTCGTTTAAGTGGGTTTTAAGAGGGGAAAACCTATTCTAAGTTATTCCTACCATGCATGCAAGATTGGGAGGTTGAAGGGGTGATTCAAGGGTAGTATTCAAGGTTTCCATCCAATTTCCTCTTAGATAATCAATGATTTGGTGGAATCAATCCCTTCCAGGTATGTAGGGTTATGAATGGGTGTTTCGCCCAATCTCTATCTATGTATGAGAAATTCCTATGATCAAGTTATTGGGTTTTCACCCAATTGCATAATTCTTCAATTTCTATACATGGGTACGATTTTAGATTATGTTTCTATTGATGAATTGTGAAGCTTGGGAAGATTTTAAATTATTTTCAATCAAAATTGTGTTTTCTAGTTTAATGAAATTAAAGGCCCATGTACGAAAAGTTCATGCAGGAAGAGAATGATGATGAATGTATGATGATGATGGGATTTGATGATGAAAAACATGTTTCTAAAGCTATCCATGAATATGATATTATTTTCAAAATGAATGGAGTAGACCCACGTATGATAAAGTTTTGGGCAAAGCCCTTATATCGAGTATGATGATGTAGTATCTCTAAAGTAAGCTTACCACATGGTTTTGGAGTAAAGGCTCCCACTTATCT
>JACEIK010004462.1:0-67430 GCA_018107945.1 Datura stramonium
CAATAGTCTAACGAAGAGTAAATTTAGTAAATTTTTAAAATTATAGAGGAAAAATTGGCCCTTTTCCCTAAAAAAATATCAAATTAATTATCATATTTTACATACACATGACTGCAATTTAACCAAATCTTTTCTTTGCTTGCCTCTCTTTGTCACCTCTCGTTATTTTCTATAACGATAATCCGTCACTCTGTCATATTTCATATATGATAATAATATTCGTTTTATTATCATTTGTGTGCAAATACATGCGTATCACATTGCTAAAATTTGAAGCTTAGTCTTAAAACGTTTCCCATGGGTCCGTTACATAATTTTTTTGCTTAATTTATTATAATAATCTCCCTAATTTAAAATTCGAGATAGCCAAACATAAAATTTAACATGAAAATGACAAACATGCCTTTTGGATTATAACTTTTTAACTACTGGGAGAAAGAATATGACTTCCCATACAAGGAATATACATACATTATATATATATATAATTCAGCACAATATAATAATCTCCCTAATTTAAAATTCGGGATAGCTAAACATAAAATTTAACACATATGAAAAATGACAAACATGCCTTTGGATTATAACTTTAACTACTGAGAAAGAATATGACTTCCCATACAAGGAATATACATACATTATATATATATATAATTCAGCACAATAAGCTTTCGCCACGTACTCTATTAATATTTAAATAATAATATATTAAAAAAATCATAATGGGATTTTGAAATGGTTTGCCTACTTGGGAGAGAATATGACTTTCCATATTCTATATTTTGGAAATTAATAGTTTCGTTAAAATTAAAATTTTATACCGCCGACCAATTATTAGTATAATTTTAAAATTATAGCCTCAAATCAGGAACCGACATTTTCCTTTTTTATTTTCCTTGAAAATAAGTTACACAAGATTATACCCCAAATTCCTATAATTTCAAGGTAAATTAGTTCTTTCCTCGACCAACGATTTGACTTTTCTTATGACTCTTTATAATTCTATAAATAATATTTTAATTAATATAATTTTTCAACCTACCAACTTCGTTGAGTTGGCTTTTTATTTTATTTTCTTTTAATATATTCGTTAAAATTCTTCATTGTCTATCTCAATTATGCCATAAAGACATAAAATATCATAAAAGTCGAGGACCATGTGAGGTGATATATAGAAGAAACATTATTGATATATAAGGTTGGGTCAGGATTGCCGCCCTTTAACCCTAATTCAAGAATTTTTAATTCAGTTCTTCAATATGAACAAAATCATGTCAGCATTCAATATGAATACTAAAGATCTTGACAAGAATATATATATATATGCAAATATTCATTTGATACTTGTATCTTTTCTTCCCTCTAATAGTAGATGTAACTTACTAACGTAACTCTGTCAATGGTACCATAAAATTCAATATCTACCCTGATGGACTTATCAATGTGTCCTTTTGCTCAAACACTACATCATTTTTATTTGTTTCTCAATCAAAGTCGTGCTGCTCAATCAACAGGCCCACTGGCACTCTAAATTAGTTTTTTTTTTTTCGGGTAGAAGCACTGTAAATTAGGTTACTACATGATAAAATGTGTACTGCTTTAAATATGTAGTTCCACCTCCTAAACCAAATAATCCTCTATTGCAAATAATTAAAATAGGTAACAATAATAAAAATATATTTATATAAAGTGAGAATTTAAAAAGAATAAAATATACTTAGATTTTATATTCATTTTTAAAGTATAGAAATTATTTTTGCTATACCATTAGCTCAAGAACAAATAATTAAAATAGGGGTGAAAATTGTTTCACCGAATTTGCTTTAAAATCAAACTCCTCCTCAACTTTGAACAATAGACATTCTCCCCCTCTCTTATTCTAATTGACTTTTAAAATGTCTTTTTACCCCTTTACTTTATCAAACCTGGTCTTCCTTCCTTTTACCTTTTTTAAAGTCATAATATATATATATATATATATATATATATATATATATATATATATATATATATATATATATATATATATATATATATATATAAAAGCAATTTTTTAAAGTTAAAAATATTTTTAATAAATATTAACTTTTGGAAAAAAATAAATAAAAAAATACTAATTGAGTATATAAGCAATGACGCTCCATAATGACCTAAATTAGCAGAATAAAAATAATTTTACTTATAATAATCAAAACTCTAATATTTATTTATACAAGTAAAAATAAAAGGTAATAATAATTTTATAGATATATTGGAAGTATGAAATACAATAAAATAAAAATTGCAATTAATTAATTAAAAAAACAAAAAAAACATGTAATTTAATTAAAATTAAAATTAATTTAAAAATTATATGTTACGAAATATTATGTTAATAACAATCAAATTTTATTTATTTATATAGACAATAAAGGATAAGAAAAAGGAGAAACATAAATGCAGGACATGCATGCACATACATATATACATATTTAATGCATATAATATTTTAATAATAATAATAATAAAATAAAAAATAATTTAGATTTTTTTGTGACAAATTCATAAAAGTATTATTCTACTTATAATGTTAGTGAATTTAAATAAGAAACTAAAATATCTACATTAAAAATAAATATTATTAATATTTTTATTTTTTTTATTTTTTGTAAGATTTGAAAATTTGAGTTTTTAAAATGTATATTTTAAAAAGGTCAATTAGAATAAACGGGAGAGAATATCTATTGCTCAAAGCATCGTAGGGGGAAGGTTTGATTTTTAAAGCAAAGTTGGGTGGTGAGCACCCATTAAAATAGACATGTTTTTTAAAATATTTTTCTAAAAAAATAAATTTTTCAATTTTTTTAAAAAGAAAATTCTTAATAGAAGAGGAAAACAAATTTAACAAATGATATTTTACATTAATCGCGCCTTCCCACTTTACATACCTTATTTACACACACACCCTCCCTCTTCTGCCCTCCCTCTCCCCATAGTCCCCATTTCTACCACCCCACCCCTTTGATTTTACCTCTACTTCTCATGATATTTCTTTAAATTATATATAAATATTATGAATAATATTTTTTAAATTTATATAACATCATAAAATTAAAAAAATATTATTTATTTTTTTAAAAATTAAGTTATTTATTAAAAAATTTAAAGCATAATTAAAGAGAAAAGGCATAAACCTTTCAAATAATCTTTGTCCGTTATTATAGAAGATATTTGTCCACGTAAATGCTTTACATTGTTAACGTTCAACTGCCGTAGGATAAAATTAGATAATTATTTGCGCCCTTGCACGGTCATTAAAATAAAATTTAATATTATTAAATAATTATTATTAAATATTTTTAATTAAAAATATTTTTATTTTTTTTATTTTTTTTATTTTTTTTAGTTTTTATAATTTTATATTAGTTTGATTAATTTACGTTATTGTTGATTGTTGTATTTGTAAATTAGTATAGCTGATTTTATATTTTTCTATAATTTATATGTTATATTTAATATTCAAAATAATTCAACAACACTTCGGTTCTAACTAATCATCTTACTCTTCTATTTTTCGATTTTTTAGTTATTAAGTTTTCTCTTAATTAAATTTTTTATGATTTATGTGTTATATTAAACATTCAAGAATAGAAATAAATGGAGTAATAAATTTTGAGATCTTTAATCTTTTTATAATAAAATAGAAATGAATGAAGGGATAGTGATTGACACATCTCTTTTTGAATAGTAATAAATAAATAAAAATGTGAGAAAAATTGCCCAAAAAATAGAAAAAAGAAAATAAAATTCATGGCCAAAGAGAGGTGTCACATCACTTCTCTAATGTTCAGCCTTATATTATATATGTTATATATATACAAATTTGATTGGTTAGCCACAATCTTTTTTTTTATTGGTATTTTCTAAATTAGGCATGAGATGTCGACTCCATTTATTATGATATTTTAAGAAAAAAAAAAATATACTCAATTGAAGCGCGAATAAAACAAAGTTTTTTTATAAGAAAATAAAATAAAAATCAAAAGAATTGAAATAAAAGAAAAGAAATTGTGGGCTTTAGGTGATACACCACATCATTAAAACTAGAGGAGGTAATGAGAATAAGAAAAGTAACGAAAAGAGTCTAAAATGATGAATCATTAGCCAAAGAACTATGCCACCTCATGCTATAGACCCCCATATATATATATATATATATATATATACTCTATTATAGTATATTTAATATAGTTAAGAGAGTTAAAAGAGTGACTTTTGGAGTTTTTTAACATGATACATAAATGAGAAAAAAATAAAAAATATCAGAAAAAAAAAGCTAAATAATCTTCTAGGCCATAAAGAAGCGTTTACATCATTTTATTCATATGGCTTTTATATATAGATATAGATATATAATACTAGATTTTGGAATTTCGCAAATTTCACAGCCTCAGCGGTATAATATATATTTAACTTAATATTGGTGTGACTAATTATGGACAATACCTCCAAAGTATATGGCTTCTTTTAGTTATTTTTCTGTGAGGTAGTTTTTGCCGATAAATTATATATTTTAAATGAGTTAATAGTATTTTTGATTCCTCAATTTTAATAATTATAATACTTGTAATATCTAATAAATATATCTTCAACTTTCAATTTATTAAAATATACAAATTTGATTTATTTATTTGTTAATATTCAAAAATTTATTATAATTATTAATTGTTTCATCACTTAATTGTATGTGTTATTTTAAGTTTATACAGTTGTTGCTCCACATTTGAAGGTAATGTAATTCTAAGAATAATCCAGATATAACATAATCTTTTACATAAAGAGACTAAACAGAGATTTTAATTAAGTAAAAATTAAATACGTTGAGTCATATATGACAAGGATGTAAATCGGAATTTATCAATAACCAATCCCCTTTTAAATTGTCTGAAATCCAACGGGCCTAATGATCAGATGAAAGGACTGGGCCATGCCACTGCGCCCACCTTATCAGTAGAGATCCATCGTGGCCCAGAAGTCACAGGATTGGCCCGTTTGTATCATTTCCCACAAAAGATGTGAAATTGAATTTCCCTATATAAACCCACGCTCTCCCGCTGGATTATCAACGTAGATCACACTTCTAAATTCCAACTGTTGGACGGAGCAAAATCACAGAAAAGTAACTTCAAAGAGATCTGAAAATTAAATGTATTTACAAATTTGATTGATATCTTCATCGAATAGAACGCAACTGTCCTAATTGTGCTTTAAATTCTCGAAGATTTCCAAATTTTCCAGTATCGGCAAATGAAGTTGAAGATCAACAAAGCATCGGATCTAGCGCTTACCCTGTTCTTCCTCCTCACGCAAGGTACAATTCTATCTCAATTTCATGATTTCATCTCTTTGCGGTATAGTAGGAAATTGCCTACCTCTCTGTGTTTCTGTGTTTTCTTCGCATGCATTGCAGTTTGAATGTTCTGTGTGCGACACACGCACATTTGAATATATGGATAGAGAGATCCAGTAAAGAGAATATTACTGTAATATTGAGCTTCTTCGTGAAGATTTAAGGAGGAAGCAAGCGCGCACCACTGTTTACTTTTCTTCTAATACATTACAGTTGTTTCGATGTTTTTATGTGTTATGTATGCATGTTACATGTATGTTTCCATGAATAAACAAGAGAGGTAGAAAATTTTCTATCATTTTGAGCTTTTTTTTCTTGTGTGGATGATACGGAGAAGAACGCCAAGTGCGGAGCCACTCTGTGTTTTGGGCCTCTACTCCCTCTCCATGAATGCATTTTTCTCACACAGTACACTTGATTTTGATGTTTTTGTGTCCGATATACACAAACCACACACATATATACACATTCTTATCTATGCCTGCATGGAGAGAGACACAGAAAGAGATTTGACCATAATATTGAGCCTATTTCGATGATATGAGAAGGAGGCCAAGTGTGGTACCAAGTGCAGCAGAATCTTCCATCTTCGGAAAAAGCCAAGCGTCACAGGTTCAATACAGCAGCAATCTCAACAATCCTTCTCACAGGGATTTTCATCTCAGCAAGCGATCTACTCTCAGCTATCACAGAGCTCTCTGGATGATTTTGTCCCTAATGAGCAAGTAATTCCTCCTATCTCCCTCCCATCTCCCAGTTATTTGAATAATAGTTGTTAATGAGATGTCATGTTGGTATGCTTCAACTGCTAACTAACGATAATATACAAAGGAACTGATTCACTTGGTGCGGAAATGATAATGATTGACTTCTAAAATCATTTGGTTAGCAACTTCTAAAGAGTGCTTTAGATTTGTCTAAAATGTATTTTGATGTGTAGGCAGGTCTTGAATTAGCAACTTCTAAAGCATGCTTTAGATTGTCTAAAATGTATTTTGATGCTTAGCAGGACTTGAATCTGGTATATCATAGACAATTGTTGCCTAGGTTACTTTTGAGTGTAATTTTGCAATAGCATGCTTTGTGATTCTTGAAATAGATGAATTTAGCCTCTGACTATGATTTACTTTGTTAAATGCAGTGTCAATACACGCAATCACTTCATATGACATATTTGATTTAAGTATTATATAAGTGATGGTTGAAAAACTATTAAAGTTGTTTTATATTTGAACAACTTTGAAAGTTCTCAAAGTTGCATAAAAGATGAATGATGTCAATATTTTGCAAGGTCCTTAAATGGAAAGAGTGTGGAACAGATTGGGATGGAGGGAGAAGTAGTTGTTACCGTCTATACTAGATAGTAATCGTAAATTCTGTTGCCACGTCTGCTTTAGAATGTTTCTTATTGCTATATGACAAAACAGTGGATTGTCACGGGGCACTTTGAAGTGGTTGTTGGCGGTAGGTCGCAGAGCTTCTCAGAGTTCATATACAATTAGTTAACTGATGGATTCTTGACTTTTAAATTGAGCATATGCCTTCTTGGTTTCAACTCTGCCCAGTGCTCTGGACACAGAGTTCCACAAAACTTTCCACCTTATTCATTGGAACTTTGCTCACTCTTACAGCAAACAAAATGCTGTTATGGGAATTTTACATCTTAAAGCAACAAATGCTGTAACTGTTAATAAATTTAATGAGAGATTGGGTTCTCAAGAAAGAGAAAATTTATCAAAAAGGATGAGCTGTTTGCCTCTTACAATAACCACACACGAGAAGAGAGTCAACTGCAAAGCACAAACCCTTCGACCAATTATATGCGCAAATGGTCAGTTCCTGAAACAAATGTAAGTCATAATCCCCACCACGAGAATATACATGCTCTCAACTTCTGTTTAAGATCTAAGGAAAATGTACTCCAGTTCGGCAGACTAATTTGCAGCTGGAATCATTGGACTAAACATGTTTAATTTTAATTTTCTGTACAGACCAGATCACTGAAGAACTTGAACACAAACTGGGAATGATAGAGACTACAAGGTAAAAGGAATGATCTTAGATCTTCTATTCAGAGGATATTATGCAAGTTAACCGGGGAAAAAAGAGATATTGATGGAGAGTGAGTACTACCTTTTAATTTATGTGATGTGGATAAGTAATTAGAACCCAAAGAGCCCATATCATTAGTTGACGAAAGTGTGGAATTTTGTCTTGAGATGCTTGCTGGTCCGATTAAAATTCTTACTTGCGAATATTTCTGGGGGATGTAAAAGAAAAAGATGGCAACAAAATCTAATGCATTTGTTTTTCTTCTGAATTTCTTTCAGTGGAAAGCTTACGGCCGAAGTTAGTTTCTCATGATGAACTGTTGCAATTGATGGTAACTATAGCTTAGCTGCTCTGCATACGTCCAGATATTAAGTGCCTGTTTGTTTTGTCATATTTCCTAATCCACGTGACATACAATATACAGAATAAGGGGAGGGAAGATCTGAAAGCTAGCCTGGAGGGGACCTTCAAATCCATGTATGAAGAGCTGAGGGAGAATAACTATCAAGAGAACATCAAGGATCTTTTATCACTGCTTAGAGCTATGCCGAACAAACTTGAGATGTGCATTTTGCAACTTCAAACTGATCTGAGCAAGACCTTAGCTAAAGAGATTCAGGCATGTTGCGTGTTGAAACTGACTTTTTATTTCATATTTAGGCTAACTCTTGTAGTTGGGTTACTGCTGCTTCATCTATAGTCCTATTGCTTGCAGATAATTGCCCTCCGCCCAGATTGTCATGGACAAAAACATGAAACTGCTCCAGTTGATCCACCAAAAGTACGCTTCAAGAACTTCTTTCTCCTAATTCCATATGATTTTTATGTGTATTGAGTGTAATGAAGAACGCGATTAGAAATCTTATTGCATTTGAACAATTGTAGGGCATCAATGATTGTAGCCCTCCCCGTGAAGTGAAGTTTCTAAAGAAGTAAGTTCTTAAACTTTCATCTCATTGCCATCACTGCAGCCTCAGTTTTGAAATCTTAGTAGCAATGTTTCTAATCAGTAGCTCTCCAGTATGCAATATGCACAAGATGTAGTCATTTCAAAATGCCCCCTGAGAGGTGTATTGACACTTGAGAACACTTTAAGTGCTGGAATACACACTGTCATCAAGAACTACTTAGGTGGCAAGTAGATGTGAAGATTCACGGCATAGTGTCTTCTGATCCATATCATTACCAGAAAGTGAGTATCCCCATTTCTCACATTAGCTATATGAAGGAAGAAAGGGAAAACAAAGGAAAGCACTCCCCTTATTCCTCAAAAGCTTTAATGCAAGTTAGCCTTCATGATAAACCAAATGAAATAAGAAAAATTCTAAGAACTTTGCTATAGCTTCCACTAGAAATCTTAAAGATATTTTGTTTACAAAGTTTTGCTGATCTTCCAACTTTGAGCGAATCCAATTCTTAATTGCTGTGCAATTGCAAGTCATCAAGCATTTCTTTTCACTTCTGGTTCAACCATGAATCTCAGAGATCAGAAAACAACTATGCTGCCGAAGATTGAAATGGGAAACTGGACTACAGTAAAAAATAACCAAACTTGTATGAACCGGAAAATTCTACTCTAGAAGTCACAAACAGAGTGAAGCATTTCAGCAGGTAACTCTTTATTGTCCTTATGCAAACAAATGTTTGTTGAGTTATGAGCAACAGTTGCTTCCTTTGTGTCATGAAAACATCCCAAAAGAAACAAAATGGGGTTTTAAACTACTTTGTTCGGCACACCACATTTTGATATCTTGAAACTGCGTCACCCTATTTTCTCAGAGCTGACAACTGGCTATCCATTTCAGGAAAGGGAATGTAGAGTTACCATTGAATCTGATGAGGATATTGACGCAGGCTTTTCCTTCTTGCTTGAAGAAAATGGAACAGGTAATTTGCACTTCTTGCCTGCATCATTCATTTTTGAGTATTTCATGATAAGCAGAGTGATTTCTACATCCTGTAATTGATCAATGTGCCATGTACGTTGAACTTATCTAATGAAATTAGGCATATCTATTTGGATGTATACCAATTTTAATCCTATATCTCAACACTCACCACTGACAAGAAGGACCTTCCATACTTTTTGTCAAGCAGAACGCCTAAAATTATAATATGAAATCAACTAAATAAAGTAACAAGTCATAACATGTCTAAAAGCCTGAAGCATCTTTGTTACACTCCATATCATTAAGTTTTTCTCAAACCAAAGAGAAACTGATAGCCCTCTCTTCCCTTTGTCAGTTGGGGCCTGTTCTCAGGTTTAGTGGCCTGAGGGGTCTTCTTCTTTTTCTTTGAAATAATCATTTCGTGTCTGTCCCGAAATGAGAAATCTTGAGCATCATCACTGCAGCTCAACAAGTGTGTTTTTTCACAGACTGAAACAATCATTCATATCTTTTTCGCTTTTGCTATAGATTTGAGTGCTTAAACCGTCTTTCCCTTTAAAACACACAGATTCATCCACTAGATGATGCAAAGGAAGATAGTGCACGATATTAAGGAAAGCAAGGAGGCGAAAGAGAAAGCATTTTAACACTATCATTATAGATTGAAGGTACACAGTGACAATTTATAATCCACTGACTTAAGGTCCTCTTGATTTGATAAGCAGTAAAATTGTATTATTGGTTCTTCTGTCTTTCCTTAGCCTGATACAGGACATGTTTGCAATTTGATGTTTCATTATTATTAGAAAATCCCCCATTGATCATTACATAGCAAGCAAAATCTAGCTGTTGCTGCAATATGCAGTCTCGAGGGGATTGTATACCTTTCCAAGGTGGTCTTAGCAGACTCAGCACCCATAAGAATATGTAATGCACTGATTACGAATGCGCCCCCAAAATGAGTACAATGTTCTAATTTTTGAATTTGATAAAGTTGGCTACTTAGATCATTGCATCTTTTGCTTATGATGTTTTATTAGCTAATGAGTGTAAATATTGTGCTAGTAAATTTTCAGCTTGTGATATTATTACCAAGATAAAAGAATATAACATGGAAAAAAAGTATCCTTTTTCAACTGGTGGAAGAGAACTCAGAAACACCAAGCCATCACTTCAATGAGAGAATAAAATCATATCAAGCAGGGAGAAAATGGAAGGTCGAAGAGTCTTTACTAATTCTTGGATTTGGATGGTCATTATTTTTTTGTTGACTTCTTGCACTACTCTTTTGTCAAGATCCTGAAGCCTAAATAAAAGAACCATTGTCCCCTGGTGAATCTGTTCACATAATTTTCTTTTAGAGCGAAATAATGTGTGGATTTTGTGCATGTTTGCTCATAAGAAATCTATAGATCATCCATCATGTTCCTTTCCTGTTACTTTTGGGGTGTTAGCTAGGTTCCTTATTGACCTAGTAGAAGCCTAGCCTAATAAAAATAAAACTTAGAAATTAAAAAAAGCTAAGCTTAGTAGAAGTAGTTGGCAATTATTAGCCACATCGTATTGCACTCATGGTATTTTTTTCTATGATAAGAGGCATGCTCACTCTTCTGCACAAATTCCCTACAAGGGATGGATGCGTGGGTGGGTTTCTTCGTAAAAGCTTACCTGCACTTAGCACTCTATGTTTGGTTAAGTCAAAAATTAAGGTTAGAATGTGTATTAATTAGGATAATTTAGCAATGAAAGGATAAGTTAAGACGTTTCATGTATTCATTGGAATAGTGTAAACATCGATTGGATGCTGGTAAAATTTCTCCTTTTTGAATATCATCCAATTGGCAGAACAAAGTTTCACTGGCCGTCACTGGAAATTTCTCTTCCTACAGTCACCTATGTACAATACTACCTTATGTGGTGGCGCTGGAACTTCTCAAGTCAGGTATTGTGGTTATACTAAAACAACAATTTGTGTTATATAATATAGTGAAGTTACTTCCTATAGTATGTTATTCATTTTACTTTCTCTACTCCCATTAACCTGTGGGCTGTGACTTTTAGTTAGGCAAACAGAGGACTTTAAGTTGGATTACTTCCTTTTGAATAATAAGAATATCTTATCTTATTCATGAAAAGCTTAGGGCTTTGCAAGTATTTATGTTGACTTTTCAATGATCTTGCTGCAATTCTTCCTCGTTAGGCAGCCCATTATATTACGTACTGGGGAGTCATGGCTTTGCCAACTTTTCCTTTTTCCCAACCTATTTCGTTTCCACTTGCATAATTGTTTGTTGAAGTATTTGTTTCTCTTCCAATTGGTCAATCCTGATTCCTGATTATCCATCTTCTCATTGCAGTCGCATGATAAACGACTAAGATTTGCTAGTCTGTTATATCTGTTACACGTTAAAAACCCAACGTTTTGATCTTTTAAAAAAGAAAACAACGGTTTCCTTGTGTCCTGCAGAAAGGGAAAGTAGAAGAGATGACAATTTTTGATGATATCAGAACGCACTATGAACTTGTCGAAACAATTCACGGCAAAAACTTTTCGTTTTCCAAAATGCATGCTTAAATATTTTTTTACAGTACTGTTACTGAAACTTATTTTTTTGGGACCAGTAAAAACTTGAATAGTTGAGGCCTGAGGGAGGAAAAGTAGAAGAAATGAGATATTTTATTGGTACTAGAACTCAAGATGGACCTCCATGCCCTCCAGTTTAGTAATAACATTGGGAGAAAAAGAAAGAGAAAAAAAAAAGAGAAAAGAAGCACTTTACAAAAGAAAGGTTTAGGTCCAAAAGGATTGATCCATTCACTTTTCTAAAGAATTGAATGCTTTTGATCTGTTCTACTGCATCATGGACTTGGGCATATACAAAAATCTGCACATGCTTTGCTCCCAATGTGTAACTTTTTTTAGCTTCGGTGAAATGATAAGTTTGTTCAAACTAGTCACATTTTTAATCTTCATTTTTCTTAGCTAAAAGCCTAAACTTTTTGACAATTACACTGAATTTTACCCTTTTAGGATCCAAACTCATTTCTAGGTCTAGAAAGTGTAAAAGAAAAAATAACTTTGTTGGCTTTGGGATATATATGGCCACTATATGTGGGGTTGGTGAGAGGAGGCTTCCTGTGTTTGTCCTATTTTGTCTTCATAATGCTGAGTTACGCAATGTCTCATTTCAAGTACCTGTCCTGTTTCATCCAAGCATAGTAAATAGAATTATTTGATATTTGTGTTTAGATACAGAGTTAGGGTTAATTTGAATTCTTTTCTTCAAAAATTTATAGTATATATAAGATTAATATATTTTATGTATATACAGTACATAGTCAGGAGATCTTGAATTCCTAGTTTAAATCATAGCTCCAATTACTACCTATATCAAGTTAGCGTAGTTAGATATTTCAATTTGTCAAAGATATGTTCGATCCAAATATTACAATTATAAAAGATATAAAAAAGTACTCCGTCCCATTTCAAATATTAATAGTTTTGGTTAATTAAATTTATCTCAAAATGTTTAACAAAATTATTTACTTACTTTTTTTTTTTCTTTAAAGTTTATCTTTATTCCAATGAGTAAACTAATTAAGCGAGAAGTTGAAAAAGGAGATAAAAGGGTAGTTCAGTACCACATATTCACAAAGGTTATTCAATATCTTTTCCAAGGGGTCGTACAAGAATATTAAAAGACAAATTATGAACCGAAGGTAAATGCATTAGTCCAACTAAAGATTAAATTTTGAACTACTTTATCTGTGGACTCCATGTTTTGGATGCTTTATTTTATTTTATTTTCAAACAATGTTATAGTTCGTGTACTTATAAATCCAACAGATACTATAATCATTAATCAATGAATAACACAACTGAATAGTCTTTTATTTTAATTTTAATTATAATGTTTAAATCAGTTTGCACACATCTTAATTAACCCTACAAAATACTTGTTACCTTCCACTAGCAGCATGTATTAATTAATTTCATCCATCAGTTGAGATAAATTGAAAGAAATTACCTAATGTATTTTTATCTATATTAGAATTTGAACTAATCTTAACTCACTTTTTTTATTATTAGCCAATGATTGATTATATTAAGAGAAATTAATTTTGATATTTCTTTAATTCCATCGAATCGTGACCACCCTGTCCTACTAAGCACACACTCTGTGATGAACTTTATATGTTTATCATTATTACTAAGTTGATTTGTCAATATTATCATCAAATCCGATAATCTACGTGTAGATAAAGAAACAAAACTCAAGGTTTTTTTTTTGATTAATTGTTTAATTCCGCTCCTTCGTCTTGTGTCCTTTTCATCTGTCACTTTGATCACTACTTTAACCTTGGATTCTTTGCTTAGGAGATGTATTGTAATTTCATCTATTTTAAAATGTACACTTATATATAACTGAACGGTAAAAGAATTTTTATTTAATATTCTATTGATCTAATTTTGATTGCTCCTCCTCGAGAAAAATCAAATGCCCAGATAAAAATATATAACATCTATAATGATTAGCAGATACTTTATAAAAATTAATGGAAATATTAGCTTTAATACCATAATTTTTAAAAATGACATGAGGGCACACTTTGTGGGTGGCAGTTGTTAGGCAAAGGTGATTTATTTAAAAGAAATCATCATTCAATTGCATCTTTATACTTCCAACTCATAGTACCTAATAAACTATTTTGATCAAGATCACACTTTAAATTCTTACTCATTATATCCAATTTGACTGTTCTTGCGAGGCACATGTCTCAATTGCTGTCGGATTGGTGTTATTTTTAAATATTATGTTTTTATAAAAGAAAATCACCTAATTATGCTACTATATTCTTTTTATCAACTCTTTATTCGTATAAAATAAATATTATTTTTCATTAGATATCCGACATTTGATTGGGAGCTCGATAAATTTAAATCTAAAATATATCATTCAATATTAAATATATAATTCTTTCCTTAATGTTCTAAATCTCATACTTTATTTCACAAATATTGAAATATCAAAGAGAGGGACAATTCTTCAAATTTTTAAATAAAATAAAAAATAATGACAAATACTGAACCTTATGTTGTCTATGGCATGGAACAACCCCACCTCAAAAGTATTTAAGGAAAAGTCCTGAATTCGATGATATTGTTGATAGTGCCAATACCTTAAGAATCGATTAAATGAGAATTGACAAATTTAAAAGAAATGAAAATTTCCTAAAGATACTTCTCTTGGAAGAATTAGCCATCCACCACACACCAATAAGTCAAGACAAGTTAATTAATTAATTAATTAATAATTAACTAGTTTGGTTTTGTCAGCTACAGGATTTATGATAGTTCCCCTACAACATAAACTATGATTTCTTTTCGTGGAAAACCATAAAATAATTTTTTTTAAAAAATTGGTTGGGAAATAACAGTACCAACCAATTCTTGAGCACATTATTTGAACATCTTCCCAACGAAGAATCTGATGCTGCATAACATCAAAGTTCATGCTGTTTGATACTTTAAAAAAAATAAATTAACCAAGATGCATAACCGCATTCTTGATTTTAATTTTTTCAAAAAAAATAAAAAAAATAAAAAAAATAAAAAAAATAAAAAAAATAAAAAAAATAAAAAAAATAATATAATTATATTTTAATTTTAAAAAATAATAAATATTTTAAAATATATTTTTTTTAAAGTAACAGACGATAAGTAAAATGGTTCAATATAAACTTTCTTTCTCACAATAAATAATTAGGCCACATGGATTATCATATTAATAAGGTAAAAAGAAAATCATGAAACTAACCAAAAGGGGATTGTAGATCTGACAATGCACCTCTTATTCAATTGATTTTTTTATTAAATTAATTATTTCACCTAATTTTGGTAAGCCACGGGACAATTAGCCACTAATCAACCATCAATTAGTGTTTATCTATTTTTGTTTGCATTTGTCCATTAGCAAATCCCCAACACTAAATAATTACGCTTGGATTCGCAATTTTAACGAGCCTTTTATTAAGGGCGGATCAATAATTCAAACTTTATGAATTTAGGATGAAAACTAAATTCTATTGACCAGCCATTTGAGTTATTTAATTTGTAATTTAATATTTATATATAAATAATTTCTAAATGTATATAGAGAATTTAAATCAACAATACCGACCCTAAAATAATCCATAGCTAATAGTATATACCTCCACCTTGCCGCCTGTGGTCATAAAAGAATTTCTTCAAATGAATGAATTAGATTGACTTAAAATAAAAAATATTTGTAGTTGTTTTTTTGTGACAAAGGAAATTCATAATAAGCCATTTTAAAATGTAAAACTATTTAAAATTGCCATATGACTGATTTTTTTTTTGAAATTATATAAGGAGTTACAATATCGTTGATTGACTTGTACCATTAATTTGATAGTGGAACATTAATAAAGAAAGAATATATGAAACAAAAGCTTAATAGGCACTCAAGCGTGTAACTTAGCGATCAATGAAGCGCGTGGATAAGAATAATGAGATCTTGAGTTTATTCTAGGAGAGACAAAAGTATTTGATGACCATTTCTTTTCATGTGTTTTGATCTCGGCTGAGTGTAAATGCTCGACATATATCAAGCAGCTGAAGTGATACGTATCTTGGCGAAGATAATTAAAGTGTGCACAAGTTAAACTTACAGATATCAATGCATTATAAAAATTTGAACAAAATGGAACCTAAACTAATATCATAATCTTGAACTAACCATTAAACAAAATGAACTAACTTGTTAGACGCCGATTTGGTAAACTTAGTGAGGTCATACTCAAATTAATCATTTGTTTTAACAAAGACGGCCAGAGCATGAATGACGCCTCGCAGAACCAACTCGAAAGAATAAATGACACGCTTTTGGATTAACAAGCTATAATATATGAATTGGATACGTACTTTCAATCTCAATTTATGTGAAAAGATTTAAAGTTGAGAGTTAAAAAAATAATTTTAAAAATTTATAACTTATGAATTTTGATTTATATGACGGATGAAAATGTTCTAACATGTGTGCTTGTTACTTGTAGATGAAAAAGTAGGTGTGGAATGATTGAATTAGACAATGGGTACGTGAATAGGAATGAGTGGCTTTTGTTGTGGTCCTCTCCTGTCAATGTGTGCACCACCATTTTGCATATCAATTTCTCACTTTAATTATGTTGAGTCTCTTCTAGGCCAAGCAACACACAGAATCTCATTCTTATCTTGACAAATATGGCTGCAATGCAAAAGAAGAAGAAAAAAAGAGAAAATTCTGGGTCAAGATTCGATATTCATATCAAATTTCTAACTAATTTGAATCGTGTGTTGCAGGGGTCATTATAGTGATAATGCTTCTAATAGAATTTTCACCATACTCAAAAATTTAATTCGTAATACAATATATTAATATTCAACCCTTCCTCATCTTATCCGATAAAAATTTACTAGCGCATTCAATCCTTATATTAAACCAATATGTTTAACCTATTACTGAAAAGATGAGAATTTTTTGCTGACATTACCAATAGAATCGATTGAAAACATTATCGGCGAGCCTGATTTCTTGATATATTTTTTATCGTATTCGTTGGAAATTACCGTGTCTTAATAGTGACCATGGTTAATTAATAAATTAAGTAAAAAGTGCAAAAGTTGGTCTAAAATTCAAATGTTTATAGTTTTTCATCTCAAATTAGTAACTGAAATTCACTACATTTAAGTATAATGCGTCGAATCAACAAAACTTTAAAGTTACTCTCTATTCATTTTAATTTGTCTAACATTAACTTAATGCCTTTCGCTCTTTACTTATCTAACATTAACTTAACACAAAATAACAATTTATCGTATCACTTTTTGACTATAATAAATTTAATTCTTTAATAATAAAATAAATTAAAAATTTAAAATAAAATAGGAAATTGGTTTTTTGTTTTTTTTAATATTATTAATTTATCAAAAGATTATAAATAAATAAAAATTAGACTAAAAAAGTAATAATTATGTGTATCGTAGTTCATACCCACACATTTTTCTCTTTATTATATTCAAATAAATTTAAGTTTAGATAGATGAACAAGCAACCATTGGAAATTTCTTAGCTATAGAGAGATGTGATAATTAAGTCAAAAAGGGGAATAATTGAAATGAAAAAAAGAAAAAAAAGGCCATCTCTAGTCCCCCACAGCTACAAGTTTGACACTTTTTGGTAATTTTATTATATTATTTATTAAATATAATAAATTTAATATTTTAAAAATAACTATAAAAATAAATTAAAACTAAGTAATAAAATTATATAGAATAAATAAAAATAAATATTTATTTTTAATATAGTGAATAAATAAAAATAAATGGAACGAGAAGCAATTAATACTACGATTGTATCTAATTTAACCTAAGATGCCTACATTGGACATTGTCCATGCTCCCTATTTGGTGTCCGACAGGGATTTATTAGCTAATACTAATCCGTAGCTTAATTAAGATAACATAACCATATTCGTTTTTCCTTAACATGTAAAATAATAATAATAATAGTACGACGAGTTCGACTTTTGACCTCTTGGCAACCGTGTATCTTGTTGGACATATTATGCTTTTTTTAATAGTTAAAATAATAAAATACATTTGCATTGTCACATTATTTGGAGTTCCTTGAGTATTTTGGAATGTATTCTTTAGCTTTAGCTTTAGCCGCAATTCATCATCATAAAATTAATACCCTTTTATTTTTAATGAGAAATTGGGATTCGAGCTTCAAAAATAAAATAAAAACTAATATTAAATACTTTTTTCTGTTATGAGTTATATACGAAAATTTAAATTAATTGACGTTTTAATAAAATACTCAATATCGGGTGGCAACTTTTAAAAATTTTGAATTTTAATTTTAATTAAATTACATGTTTTTTTTGTTTTTTTAAAATTTTAATTAATTAGATTTTCCATTCTTATTTTCATGTTTTCCCTTGAGAAATATCTAAAATATTAGAGGTGGGCATGGTATAGTATATATAGAATATCATATCGATATTAAAATTTTTAATACCCTGATTTTGATATTATGGTATATGAAATGGTATTTAGTCTTATTTTATAAATATTTTGGTATTTAGTATGATGTTTAATATTTATAAAAAATACTGAAATACCTATACCATACATAAGTTTACAGTATATATATAATTCATACATATTATATTATAATACTAGAAAATATATAAAACTAGTATTAGTACAAAACTAGTTATTTAGACATCGGAACCTTCACTACTCTATTTTAATTGATTTTTTTGCGCAATAGATTCAAGAAGGAAATTGTTTATACATTTTTGTTAATATATTTAACGTAGCATGCTAATATGACATAACGCTGATATTTCTTTTAAAAAAAAGTCAAAAGCCTACGACTCTCTATTATACAAGATATTTAAGTCGTAAGTCAATAAAATATGTTACCAATTTACCGTACTACAAAATATCAAAAAAAAACTAATATAATTAAAAATATTAAAAAAATCAAAAAAGATAAAAAAATTAAAAAAATTAAAAAAATTAAAAAAATTAAAAAAATTAAAAAAATTAAAAAAATTAAAAAAATTAAAAAAATTAAAAAAATTCTTTTGGCAAACACATTCTCCCCTCCTCTTTCCTCCTTCCCTTTTTTTTTTTTTTTTTTCTAAATTGGGGGTAGAAAAATAAAATGAAAAATCGATTGAGCAGCTAGATTTCCCTTACATACTTTTTTTCTTTTTCTGATAATTTGTTTTTTTTTTAAATTACCATTTGTAATATTTTTCTTTTTAGTATTCTAGTGTCCAAATAATATTACACTTTTAGAACTGACCATTCAAATTCTACTAACAATAATAATTAATGAATTGTCATATAATTCAAATCAAAATATAACATAACAACTAAGTACTAGTTAAGCTCCAGATTCAAATCTCAACTTTTTTTTTATGAACATCAGCATGAGGGGAACAATCATAATTATTACCACCATTATAAGTTATGATTTTCTAATTAATTTATCCAAAATTGTACAAACTGTAAGTCAGAAATATCCAGTCCAAAAAAAAAAAAAAAAAAAAGAGAATTAGAAAAAGGAGGTAGGGGTGGGGCCTTGGGGGAGGGGGATAAGCTGTTTGTCTCATATGGGCCTTCAAGATTAGACAATACAATTAACATCACCGTGGAAGTTGGCAGTAGGGAAAATCATGGGGGTCCAATTGTTCAATTTATATTTTTTGTGGGGCACTTCTGCAATATTCAATCCTTACCTAATATCACTTCTGAATAAGACTCAAAATTGTTTTTGCAATTATTTGACATATGTTAATTAGGACCATGCAATGGGATAATTCTGATATTATTATTTTTAATTTATATGATGCAATTCGAAAATATATTTTTTCTTTTATCTGGTGAGTTTATTAAATATAAATTTAATAATCGACGTTAAGTAAATTTTTGAATATGAATATTTAAAAAGGATATACAAAGAAAGTGAGTATGTTTGCATAGTTCAAACGTGTATTTAATTTAATTTACAAAAGTCATACTCTGTTTTATAAATTATTTTTTTTCAAAAATAGATGCATACTTTTTATGGTAACAATACCATTGTACTCGTATTTGACTTTTGAATTTTTAGGTATTGGTCAATATGCTAACCATTATTTCTCCCTTTTATTACTTTAATTTGCTGAAATTAAGCTCATAAAGATGTTGTATTGAAATTTTCAAATCAAATTTAATGAGATAAGACTATATGAACTTCAAATATATGTTGTGTTTCGTGTAAATTGTTTTTGATCACATTTTTGTTTCTAATTTTTAAATGTGATATATAAAATATTTTATTTTTTTTGTTTTTTTAATTTATAAGTTAAAAATTATAAGTTAAATTTTCTAATTTTAACTTTATTTATAATATAATTAGATAATAATAATATTTTACTGACTTGCTCAACTCCCAATATTGGGTAGGTCCATAGATATAATATTCTCCGTATATAGTTTTACGATATTATATTTGTATTCATACATTTTGAACTATAAAGAATTTTCTTTTCACCGACTATAAAAAATTACTAAAATAACACTTGATACGGGTAAATTTTCATGTATTTTAAAAATAAAATAAAAGAAAAAAAGTACGTTCTAAACATGTAAGAGTTTATTCATTACTCCACTTAATTGAGGTAAATCAGTTTGAATTCTAAGTTACTTCATTCAACGTAATTATCATTATCATCATGGTCATCTCATAAATCAACTTTATATAACAACTTTTTTCTTCACTTTTCCTAACAAAATGATAAAAAAGAGGTTGAAAATTAAATAGTATTCTTAATTATCTTTGTCCAATGAAGATTTCTTTCTCAATTACGTTTCACTTTCCTTCTTTCTAATCAAAGTGAAATCTTTTAAATTCTTTTTATCAGTTTCTTTTAAAAAAAAACAAGAAAGAAAAAAAGAATATCAATCAATACTTTAAATTTCATAGGTCTTTTATGAGTTTGCAGATTTCCTACTAAATTTATTTTATGATATATATATGACAGTAACAACTCTAGACAAATAATTATTAAGTGTTTTATAAAATCCAGTACTAACTCTAATTGTTAAGGGTGTTCAAGTAAAATCACATAATCAAATCAAATCAATAAATTCAATTAAAAAAAGAAAAAATTAAAAAAACAAAAAAAACATGTAATTTAATTAAAATTAAATTAAATTCAAAATTAATTTAAATAGCGTTTGTCCATTCAAAAATTATTAATATATAACATTTATATGGTAACTAGCAATTATAAATATTTTTGGCAAAAGTGCCAAATATATTACATTAACAATGTCAATAACAATAATATACTTAAGATACCACATAAATAAATACTAGCATTGAGATGCCAAGTAATGTACCTTTATCACCAATGACACACTTAGGAGGGTTAAGAGATTCATCCAAACCTCCTTCGGTGAAAATTTTTATTCTGCCTTTTCTTACGTATTTATTTCTTTCATATTTTCGAAACTCCTTCAATAAAAATTTCGATCTCCACTCAAAAGATCATTTTAAATTCATAATAAAAATAACACCTAAATTGGATTTGTTTTCTTTTTTGTTCGGTTTAGAAGAAAGAAAGTAAAAACATTTGCGACCCACACTGTATTCCAGTCTTATCCTTGTGATTTTAATATAATTCCATATATATCCCCGCTTTCGGCCTATCCCTATCATCTACACAACTACTAGTATTGTACATGAAAACAAATACAGAACTAGAAGTCAATTTCTACCAAAAAAAAGGGCTTTAATCTTTTTCTCTCCCTCTCTCTTTCAACGCGTATGAATCCAATGCTCGTACGTTTTTGTCTGATTACCACATAACTCAAAATCAAAAGGATAATTGAAAAGAAAAAAAACCATTTTTGCACAGAGGTCTGTGGTGTCATGGTGATAGTGATGATGAAATCTATAAGGTGATGAACATGGAGTAGAAAATCTGATTTGGGAAACTGATTGATTTGGAGAAAACACAAAGGGGAAAGAATGCAAGAAGCAGAGAAGTTTTCTTTAGTGGGAACTGAGAAGCTCCATTTGTGTTGTGACTGATTGGTCCCACCCATTAGAATCCCAGGTGTCAAGAACTCTTCTTTCTTTCTTTGTTTCTATTCTTCTCCTCCCACTACATTATGCCATCAGCTGAATTGTCCAACCCTAAAAGCCTTAATTAAACCCCTCTCTCTCTCTCTCACACACAGTCAGAGAGCATTCACTTCAGCCAAGATTGCTTTTTTCTTTTCTTTACTTCCTCTGATCTTTACTAATTTAACGTCCAAAGAAAAGCCATAGCTAATTTTTGCAAATGAATGGTCAGTGGTGTTTAGCCATCAGCCCCTTTAGCTCTTCGGTCATTCGATGTCCTATGCTCAAAAATGAAAAACAAAAAACAAGTCTTTGAGTGCTGAATTGAATTATTATAGCGCCGTCTTTTCTTTTGACCTCTGCCTAGATAACCACCTGATATTGCTTTTAAGTATCTGCGCTGCAGGGAAAAGATATATGTTTTTTGCCTTCTTCCATGTGCCAAGATAGCATTACAGAGCCTGAATGGAGCATCAGTTATTGCTTTAATTTGCATGATTCGTGTGGTTCAGCACCTAGATACAAAAGTTCCAAATCTTCAGGATCCTTGGGGTGTTTTAATTGATGAAAAGCATTTTATTTATTGATAGAAAGTGTGTGATTTTTAGCTTTTCAAAAGTTTACACAAAAGTATCAAGCAAGGTTGAATCACATGGATATCTTTGAGGCTCCTTGTTGATTTACTGATATCGCAAATCAACAGTTTTCTGAGGAATGAAGGGTCATTTACTGTGTTGTTATTATGTTTTAAAAAGCTCGTCTTTTGTAGAAGGCGGTATTTGTTTTTGCTTACAGAAAATGCTTTCGAAGTTGATCCATTGTTGAACTTGTTTGATATCCTTTTATGCAATGGACAAACGGTTTCTCCATGTACAGTATGTTTTTGGGGAATGTACTGTCGATAGAAACAAAGTTAAAAGATCGTTCAGTGAACCGTTGAAGTTTCATTTTAGTTTGTTACCAACTAGGTAGTCATGGTAGTCTTAGCTACTCCTTAAACCTGTGAGTTACAGTGGAAATTGTTCTTCTGCAAGTCATATTTAAGCACAACATTTTGTTTTTCTTGTCATCATGACTTACCGCTTATAAAGTTTACATTTTGTCATATTTTTTACTACTGCAACTGCTATGAATTTTGGAAGCCTCCCCCACTTGGCCCTAGTTAAATTCCACATTTTATATATTAGTAGAATTTAATGATCCTTACATTATGTTTATTAAAAGCTTTTCATCTCTTTCATTGGAAGAGATCTGAAGGTGAGTCTATTTTAGAGAATGCAACAGCCTAGTCCATTGGAATTTGGAAATAGTAATTTGATGTTTCTTGGTTCTTTAGCTGCATTCATTTGCTTAGGTTTTTATGGTGTTTCAATACCCTTCTTGGATTCAGAATCTTAGATAGTTTCCAATTAAACGTCCTTAATCTAAGTTCTTTTTCTTCTTGAGCAGATAGGCTATTGTTGTATCAAGAACTGAATAGGGTGGATCGCTGATCTATAAGAAGTCCACGAACATGGCAAAGAGATCACAGCGACACTCTCTGAGATATGAGAAGGATCGAGCAGGTTGCATTTGGGGTTTGATTAGCATCTTTGACTTCCGCTCTTAACCACTTAGAAAGTTGCTCTCAGATAGAAAGCGAGTAAGCAACCCAGCTCTTGGTAAGATGAATCTGTCTCTGTTATTTGCTTGCAGCTTTCTGCTATCCCAATGTCAATTCTCCAATCCCTTCCCCTTGTCCAACAAAATCACATCATTTTGTCTCAGCAGGTTCGGCTTCTTCAAGCTCTATGCAGGAATTACCAAATCCCAGTGATAATAGACTGAATAATGAGGTATGTTATCAGTATAATTTTGACTGTATATTGAAACATGATTCTTTTAGAACAAAAACTTTGAAGGAAAAAAACACGAGATGCTTAAGCATTTCGATGATGGGTATACATATGTTGGCATGATAAGATGTATGTTATTGATGAATTTAGGATGATGAAGGAAGTGAGGCGGTTGTACCCGATCCTAGAACAAGTGTAAAGGAGCTCATGGAAGAAGAAATGGTTAATGAGCAAAGCCTGAAAAACCAGGGCAATGGCACTGAAACAGATGCAGAAGAGTTAAATTCACAAAAACCCTGGCATGCAAGAAAGAACAGCAGGCTAACACGCAGAGCTTTCCCGACCAAGTAATACGCACTCTCATGATTTGGATGATGCAGGATATTTAAGGTCTGAAGCACCTTCTCATCCAGATTCTGGAGGGATGGCCTCGATGATCTGGACATTGCAATGGAAGAACTCTGCCAGATTCATCAGAAAAATCGTAAGTTTGTGAAGCTCCCCCATGGTTTACATAATGACTGGCAACAAGCAGTCAGATCAGACTCACCCAGCTGTTGAAGAAAAGGTAAATGCAGCGATTGAGGTGTTTATCAATCAGAGATCAAGAAATAATAAACAATTGGGAGAAGATACCAAGACCCTTCAATCAAAAGAGTTCATGGATGCTCTGAAGACACTAAGTTCAAATAAGGACTTTATCTTGAGATCTACAAGATCCAAACTCAAGGCTGGTAAAGCAAATTGGAAGTTTGGAGGATGCTCAGTTTGAGGAAAAGCAGAGACCTAACTTGGTTTCAGAATCCAATATGTCAGAGGAAAAACGAGTTCATGCAAAAACAGATGATGTCATAAGCCACAAACAACGCAATTTTTTCAGGAGGAGGAGCAAGTCTCAAGAAATTTACCCTCCGATGGGAGATGAGACACCCCGACCTTCAAGTAAAATTGTTATTTTGAAGCCTGACTAGCAGGCTGGTAATCACCCAGTGCTCAAATCAATGCTACTACTCCAGTGCGATCACAATACACAGAGAAACATACTATGCAGAATGAGAGAAACACATCCCAGTTCTCATTTACAGAAATTAAAAGAAAACTCAAGCATGCAATGGGAAAGGATCGCCATGGATCTCCTGAAGGAACTATCCGCCGATTTCCCCTGAGCAGCTGAAGCGGAGTAGCAGCGACAGAGGGATCTCTGGAGAGAATTTAGGATGGAGTTCTCCTAATAGAGACCATTTTTATACTGAAAAGTTTGCTAAATCTCCTCTGGGAATAAAGAGAGGGGATAAGATAGTCAAGTCAAAAAAGTAAAGAAGCAGTCACAGCAACTGAGGCATCTTGATTTTCCCAGGCCAGGAATGTCTAGCATCTATATTGGAGGCAAAGAAGCACCTGTGGAGATGTTGACAATGAAGATGAGACAACAGAGGTGAGTAGTGGGCAGTTGCCCAGATCATTGGGAAGGATACTTTCATTTCCCGAGTACAACAGTACACCTGGCTGCAGCCCGAGAAAAAACAGCAAAGATGGCATGCTACCTTCCCAAATGAGGGAGCCTCTTACTAACCCTATACAGGGAGAGAATGATGACAAACTTCAGCATGTACGAGAAGACCATGTTACGGGTCCAAGTCCATCCAGCCAAGACATAGAGATAGAATCTAGCTGCTCTGACGAGTATCCTAATGAGTGCACCAAGTCTGCCAGCACAAATCTAGAGGTTCCATGTGAAAATGGGAACACACTGGATGAAAATGCGCCTTCAACTGGTCATACAAGTCCTGAAGGTATTCTTTTCTTGATCTTCTCTTGATTTGGTCTTAATCTAGAGAAATTCTCTCATTTTGCAATTCACTGTTCTCCAATTTCAAAATCTATTATCAAGTACCGGTATCTAAATTATTGCAGGAGATCTAACGGAAGAAGCAATCAAAACCAGATGCCAGGGAGAAGGTGGAATCTTGAGTGCTCCAATTGACAGAGAAATCCAAGTTGATGGTGATGCTACCAAGGCAGTGGATGATGGAAGCTCTTCCCATGGATTTGAATTGTCATTTGACTGCTTAAAAGAAGTAAGTAGTGTTTGCTAGTACTTTGTTGCCTACTTTTTGGTATTGCTAGTGTGCATGCACATGCATTGCACATTGTAATAACTGAAAGTGTGACATTATTATTTTTGTTCAATTTTAATGCAGTATTAGTTATATAGTATGCAAATAAGTTACTGGAATATCACAGAAGAAAATGATTTATGAGAGCTTTCTTATCATACAAATTTGTTTTCTTTTACCTCCTAATCTTCTTAAAATTCTCATCATTTTATGAAATGAAAGGTTGTAACATCTAATTGTATTTTTCTATGATAACCCTTTTCGATTAATATATGCAAATACATATTTCCTTATATGATAACAATTTATGGTCACAAATAAAGATCAAAAAAGAAAAGTAAATGCTCTTTTGTTGTACTCTATCTGTGATTTATTACAGTAATTCCTATATAGGTCAAACAGTTTTTACTTTGGTTGCTTACCTTTCTATAATTAGTTTGTCTTAGGTAAGATCTATGGCTTTTTGGGCGGTGTTCATTATGTAAAAGACTACATCAGCACAACAACATATCCAGTGTAATCCCGGTGTAAAAGACTACAACAGTGTTATGCTATAACAACATCTACTTATGAAAGTCCCTCTAATATGAGATATGAACTAAAACGCTACAACGGTGTTATGCTAAATTAGTGGGACTTTAATAAGTATGAAAATAACATAAAGGAAGCTCATGCAAAATCCCCTCGTTGCTCTCCCTTGAAAAATAATGAATGAATGTGCCTTTTCCTTTGGTGCTACAATATCTAAAATCTTGAGCTTCTTTATTTCAGCATCCATCTGGGAAGGATCAAAACCCCATCTTCTCCACCTGCCTCACCTGCAGACTCTTCAAGCCCCAGGAAAGCTGGAAGATCCTGACAGCGCAGTTGATAGAAAGGAGCGACCTAGTCCCATATCAGTACTTGAGCCATTATTCGCTGAGGATGATGTCAGTCCTGCAAGCACCATATGCCGACCAGGTTAAACTTGTTTTACCAAGATTTTCTTAAGCCAAGATCTATCATTTCTTTATATGCTCACCAACCTGAAATGTAGTTGTTCAATTGCATACAGTTGATCCAGAAATTCAACCACGGAAAATCCATTTTGAAGAACCAGTGCCTTCCATCAGTGAACAAGATTGTCCGACAGTTTGTTTTGAAAATGAAGAATCCGCTTTTGAATACGTAGAAGCAGTTCTTCTAGGTTCAGGATTAAGTTGGGATGAGTTTCTCTTGAGGTGGCTTTCTTCTGACCAGATTCTTGACCCATCATTATTTGACGAGGTAGAGTTATTTTCAAGCCGCTCTTGTCATGATCAAGCTCCTTTTGATTGTGCAAATGAAGTTCTTAAGGCAGTATGTGAGCGATGGCTGCAACCCTGAGTGTCACTGGGTAAACATAACATTCGACCTGTTCCAAAAGGGATGGACCTGATAAATGAAGTTGAAGGAGGGAGTAGAATGGTATCTTCTCCAACATTCAGCCTCATTCCTTGGACCAGCTTGTCAAAAAGACATGGAAAAATCAGGGACCTGGATGGATCTCCGATTGGATCTTGGACATATCGGTGTTGAGATGGGGGAGATTATTCTGGAAGAGTTGGTGGATGACACAATTTTGAGCATTTCTAGTGATACTTTGGAGTGTGCAGAAGATGTTCTCCCAGCCAAGAGTGAAATTCGAGAGTAGCTGTGACCAGTAACCAGACCTGTCTCTCCAGAGACTATGAGAAGGCTTCCCTAGACTCTAGATAACGAAGTAGACCATGCAGTTCTTGTGAATTAAGAATGGCGCAAAATCTCGACATCTCAACTAATCAGTTCACCTCTCACTTCTTGCTTGGAGTGCTTCAAATACGCTTTCTTCTCCTAGCAAAACTAATACTTTATGACAATAGCATAACAGACTTCCATGAAAAGCTTAGCCAATAAAGTATAATGTGTGGCACCAGGGATCAGAGAACTCCTCATTGATTGAATTGCTTTTTAAGAAATCAGAAGGTGCTAGTTCCTCCTGGGGAAACCCCTCATGACATGTAGAATGTGGTTTGTGGTTTGTTAATGTGTGTTTTACCTTACATACTTAGATTTTCTTCTCTTCTTTCGCGGCAGTGACTGGCTGTTGAGGCTTTGGGCGTTTGACACAGGTCATCCTTTTTTGGTCCCTCTTTTTTCTTCTGGATAGATTTTTCTCTTTGTAAGTACAAAGTGATTGTAACTGAAAATTACATCGAAGTAGAAAGAAAGAAATAATATCTTGACATGGTTGTTTGTACCATCACTCTGATAGCTTATGTATGTTTGAAGCTATTGTTGTCATTTTGTTTCAATTTTGGCAAAGTCATATTCTGGTATCTTTTGACTCCAGAGTTGCAAAGAGCTTCTGTTGTAAAAGAGTGTAGGAGTCATGACTTGCCCACATAATCCTAGTGCCCCCTTGGAGGGTGCTAATTGCTACTTCGATACAACTTAAATGATATACTTTTCATTGCACTTGCAGATGTCTTTTAAAATCAAAAAATTAAATGAAATTCACTATAGAAATGAGAATATATATTTGTCAAAATTGAAACAAAGGGATTGAGGGGAGTTGGGAGAGAACATTGTTGAAAAATAAACATTACTGACAAAGTCTGTTACTCTTGCTTTTAAACTGAATAAGGTTCAGTATTCTTTCATTTTCAAACATTTCTCTGAACTGGAAACTGAGACCTCAATCGACCAGAACCTTGCAAAATGGCCACAAGAATATAATGGCGAAGAATATTATACAAAAGTAAGAACTTTAGCCCATCTTGAAGTATTCATTGCTACATGATGCGAAGTCACTTCTTCTTTTTCGCTTGCAGAGTTGAGTATTAAAGCCAGAGGCCTCTTCTTGGTAAACGCTTTTGTTTTGCTTTCTGATTCCTCTTCATCGCTTTCTTCATCAGCTTTCCCATCTTTGGGGGAAATTGTTGATACTTCACAGCTCTTCAATTTTCTTCTCTTCCTCACATCCAATTTAGCACGTAATTTTCTTTCGACAGGGTCATTTGAGAGTACAGTTTGTGATTGACGTGGAACTGCAGCGCCAATTCCAAGCCTACGAGGTCCTAAGAAATTAACCCCAGGAATTTTGTCAAAAATTATAGCCATGTTGAAGAAGACTATTACCTAGGGGCTGGTCACTCTCTAGAACAACTCATTTGGTTTAGCATCATCTGGAGGGTTGCCCATACTGTTAACCCATTGCTCAGCCTGCAAATAAATCAGCATATTCAAACAATAAGAATTGTTTATATTCACTAGTTATGCATAACAGTAACAACTGGGTCAAGTACCCAGACAACTTCAAGGATATAGCTCTAGTATTTACATAGGGAAAAGAAAAGATATCTTGGAAAGTAGCAAAGTACAAGGATATGAATACCAGTCATAAGCAAAGAAAATTGATGAGAAAATTACTTATGATTTAAAGAGGAAAAGATCTGCATAATGGAGTACCAAGTTAGCTTGAGCATATGAAAGCATCAACGTCAGTAAAAGAAATAGAGGGGAAAAAATATGCCAAGTTCCCAGCTTTTTTTTTTTGGATATACTAACCCCACCCCCACCTCCCTTTAACAACACACTAAATAGATAACGAAAAATCCAGAACCTTATGGATGCTTCAGAACAAAACTTCCTATCTTTGGTGCCTACGCATCTTACACTTGAAAGAGTTACCTCCAAAATTAAAACGGACATATGATCCACTCATAGCAAATTAAACACGTCTCGCTTCCATCTAAGATAGTCTAAGAAAGGAACCCTCACCAATTTGAATGCCTTGTTCAAAACAACCAATTGAGGACGTGAAGTTTTCTTTGATGTCTCTTCCACATTCATTGTCATTTTAAATCACCTAATCATCAAAGCAATCGTAACTGCAACATATTAGAACAACTTCAAAACAAAGTACTTCTACCCAAACAGGAAGAGAAGGAAACCATACCAGGTTAATACAACAGTAAATGCCCTACAAGTTAATCCACAATGGGTTCTAGACTACAAACAAGAAAAGCTTTTCTTCGCCCTGTAAGACATTCTCAATGGGATAAATAATACTCACAGCAAATTGACCTAAGACAGTCATATACATCAAACAAAGAACACCTGGCCCTTCCTCTTCCCCTCACAAATCTTCTCTTTCTTTACTATGGTTTAACAGAAGCAAAAAGGAATGGAAAAAAAAAGAACTTTTCTGAGACCAATTATTTTGTAGAGCAGGGTGATCCATTTGCCACAGCCAGTGAATACCTAAGTAGCAGCTGTGCCGACACAAGGTTTGTCGGAAGTGAACATGCAGACACAATTTTTGAAATGAAGGGGAGAAGCAAGCAATGCATGATATCATGTTAGAATTTGTATTGCCTAAGCATAGAGGAAATTGCACACACTCCCCCCAACCAACCAAATAAAATCTTCCCCTCCTCCTTTTCGATTCATTACCTATTTTCAAATGAATTTTAAGCAATCAACGTGTTTATGCAATATCTCTACTCATAAGATATCAAATTATTGATAGAGCAAAACATAGCACTCGTGTAAAATAAATAACTAATGAGACATTATAACATAAGAGAGAGCAAGTAGAAACACAGAGAAGAAAAAAAGGTGGATTCTGCAATATAATTAATCCCATATTTTTTATGGATCTTCAAAATTCCATACATGTTTCTGCAATAATAGCAGCACAGCAGCCAAAGCCAGGGAAGGAGAAAAGGCCAATCTAGCAGACAGCAGAGAAGTAATGAAGAAAGAGAATCTGAAAAGCAGAACAAAGAACGGAAAAATAAGCAGTGAATAGAGGCTGAGATCAAATGAGTGAAGCAGGTTCTCCACTTCTTCGAATAGAGATTCTGGGGATTTCACTATTGTTTCATCAAAGTTCTCTTTTCTTGCTTTGAGCCCCTATTTTTCTTCTAAAACTTCAACTTGGCCTAATAAGTGTCCATTTGTTGTCCATAAAATAGAGAAAGATAAGAGCACATGTTCAGAGTATGTCAGATGCATGAACCTTGGCCAACTACACTGCCTAAATCTGGTGTTCATGCTTCATAGGTGAACATAAGTGAGTCTGATATTACTGTAGCAACAACAATAACATACACAATGTAATACTATAAGTGGGTCTGGAGAGAGTAGAGTGCATGTAGACCTTACCCAATCTCATAGAGATAGAGAGGTGTTTCAAGATAGACCCTAGGTTTAAATCAAGCATTTCAAGCAGTTTGAAAAAAATACATAAATTAAAAGCAGTAAATAATAATGAAATAATGCAAAATGAAGAGCAATACACAACATACGGAAGAAAGAACAGTAACGACAATGAAATAATGTGATAATTCAAGCACAAAACATAGGTGATAACCGAAATGAAGAACAAGAAACTACGAAAGAGTTCTAATACTACTAGTAAGAAAGTAGGTACAAGTACTACCACCAAGCTTATCCCGCAGGAAAGTGAGAGAACGCTCACTTATCAACTAATCTTCTATACTAATTTGCGGCTTCCAAACCCTCTTATTTAAGGTCATTTCTTTTTTAAGAAGTATCTAAGGCCTGCGTCTTCAATAAGCTCAAAATGGGTCATGTTCGTCTAATCACCTCTACCTTTCCTAACGCACGTCATTGCCAGCCTCTCACACCTCACTAACATCTGCGTTGCTCCCTTCTCACATGCCTAAACCACCTTAGCCTCACTTCCTCATCTATTTTAATGTAGCTGTCATAAATAATCCAGTGTACTTGTTGGTTGGAAGCAGTGTTTTCTGGAAGCGACAAGGCCCTGCTCCACGCTTTAAGCAAAGCACTCGCTTCAACTGAAGTGAATTGCAATTTGAAAAAAAAGACCAACAAAATCATAAATTTATACTTGGGGCCGCCTACTGCACTGCATACTGGATGAAAAGAATAAAAATCTAAAATAGAAATATGACAAATGGAATTAAATTAATAAACTAAAACAGAGGAAGGTTGGTGTAAATAGAGTCTTGCGACTCAAGCAGCGAGAAGGAGAAGCAGAAGAATGAGAAGAAACAATAGAGGAAGAAGAAAGAAAAACCAGAGGAAGGCTGCGTAAACAAAGTCTTCCGGCTCAAGCAGCGAGGAGAAGAAGAAGAAGAACACACCTGTGAAAAAAGAATCCCTAGGATGCTCGATGGAGACGATGCGAGCAGTCGAGTGCAAGATGATTTGCATAATTTTCCAACTTTCTTTTTTTCTAAAACAAGTCCCAGATTTCTTTTTTTCTTACAATCCGGCTCCTTTTAGAAAACAGAGATGAAGCGCTCACTTTCCTGATGCTTCAATTCTCTTTCTGTTGGATCCCCACGATTATAGCTTAAAAGAAAATCCAACAGAAATCTTTCTACTGTTGTCTGAAATTCACTCAATTTCATGGATTACAAAAGAAAAAGCTCAATGAAAATTTGCACTCTTGACTTTCTGAAAAAAAAAAATAGAGAAAGAAAGAGAACGGAACTTGACTGCACAGGGTTGCCGGCGACGAGTAAATTGACGGAAGTCGGCAGCAACCAGTGGCGGAAATCATCAGCGAAGAAGCAACAGTGAATCAGGCCTGGGAGGGAAACGCTGCAAGTAGAAGCTAGAAGTGCACAATTTTTTTCTTTGGGTTTTTCTAATTTGCGATTTAGGGATTCTTAATCCCAATGCCTCCCTTTGTTAATAGAAATTAAAACGACGACGTCGTCGTTTTGGTCTGTTAAAAAAGTTTACAATAAAGGGACGATCAAAGCAAAAGGGAAAAATTATACATTTGATAGATTCGAACCTGTTTGAAGACCTCAGCCGCTGAGATATTTCATGTTATGTAAAAGGAATTTAAAATAGAAAATAATTATATAGTACGAAATTATATAAAAATTTATTTTTAAAAAAAAAATAATAAAAGATATGAATTCTCTATTTCAATTGTTACTTTTTTAACAAATCGATGTTAAATAAGAAATATTTTCAAGGCGATTCCGAGTTTTAATATAGGTATATGTATAAAAATATATGATTTGGTCTTGTATGATGTAATTCAGATGACGAGGGTCTAGTTGACTTCCTTGAACCCTTGTATTTTCGTTCCCTGGCCGGGCTTGATTACACATTGCCCCAAGTTAGCTCATGGCCTACCAACTCATTTATACTTTATCTACTAAATTTCTATCAAAACTCAACTTAGTTTGTATTATGTCAAAGTTTAGCTCTACTTATCTCATTAAAATTCAATTAAAGTTCAAAATAGTCACGAATCAGCTCGACTCAATACACTTAGTTTGATTGTAGTTGATAAATTTGAATACTTATCCTCTCTTTTTTTTTTTTTTTTTTTTTAGAGAGCAAACTCTATTTTGTAGATTAATGACACGCCAAAACCATAAGCTAAGGACTCGAGATAATAAATATTTTATCATTTAAATGTTCGATATTATTAAATTGTATATATATATATATAAAATATTAATTAAATTATGTCAATAGAGATATTTAATCGTAACAATCATGAACGGATGTATACATAACTTACAAGTTAAAGTTAAAATTTAAAACCATTTGAGTCTATGTGCTTATAGTGCGCGCGTATTTTGCTAAAATCGTGTGAAATATTCAACTTCATATGTAGTTTATATATGCATATGTTTTGTATTATATTAGTTCCTGACACGTGCATTACACGTGAGTCCCATGCAAGCCGTATAAGGTATGAGTTACATTAAAACCACATTATAAATAATATTAGAAATTACAATGAATAACTTGAAATTAAAATTGATGAACAATCAACATATTGATTTAAATAATAACATACAAGTTGGATTAAACTTTATAAATCAATGTTACCGTTAGATAATTTGAAAAACTTAAAACCAAAAACTTTATTGAGAGATTGCTATATGCACAATGTAAATAAAAAGTAATTCCAAAAAATTAATATACAAGTTTGCATAACACCATGACATGTAACTAAAGAGTAATTAATTTACTTAAAGAAGAAAATGAATTCTATAATAATCTCAACCTCAATATCAAGCTTTAAAATATTTTATGAGTAATTAATTCTTTGCAGGATATCAATAAAGAAACAGATAAAGAGTAATAGATGACCAAAAATAATATTATTATGCAATGTTTATCTTATTTGCCCTAGATAAGCCCTAGCATAACACCAATATGAGTTACCTCGCATTTAAACAAATAAAGAAAGAAAATCAAACAAATAGACAAAGGTTTATCAAAAGTGGCTACTAAAAATTTCTAAATAATTAAAGTAACCAAACCCCCCGAATAGCGATAAGTCATCATCACTAACGTAGTAATTGAATTAAAAATTCTATAAAGAACATGTAAGAGGTAAATTAAAAATACTAAAATTTATATGAGATAATGGGCGTGAGAAATCAACAAATATAATGGACGAAAAGATCATATGATTAAAACTCTATTAATTTTATTTAAATATATACCGATAGAATAAAAATAAATCAATAAAAAATTACAAATTAAAACAACATAGAAAAAAATATATGAACTTACATAAATCTAAGAGAAATTGGGTGAGGAAACTCCAAAAGGTCTCTTAATTGCTCTAAGAAAATTAAATTTTAAAGTAAGAATTCAAGAGAACTTTAATGGAGGAAATGTATGAGGAAAATGGTCCTCTTAATGGTTTATGCATTGAATTTATTTATTGAATTTAGTGCTTTAGTTATTCCATGCAATTCTTCAACTTCTTCAAAATTAATCTACTATTTCATTGAGTTCAAATAATAATAATATTTTAATTTTTAAATTTAAATATTTTATTTTTTATGTTTTATTAATATAAAATTCATGTCAGATGTATATCAACAATTGAAGTATGTTAAGGCTATTTCTTTCGGCAAGTTAATAGTTTTAGAGAAATTAATAATGATAATTAAAAAAAACAAAAAACCAATTTCCTATTTTATTTTAAATTTTTAATATATTATTTATATATCAAATTAATATCTTTAAAGAGTTATTTAATTTTTTTAAAACAATGTAAATGATCTATCTAAATAATTTAAAATATAATTTTTGGCATATTCATTCATTTGAATGACTTTCTATCTTTTATTATTTATTGAAAATATTTTATTAAAATTTAATAATGAGTGTCTTGAAAATTGATCTCATTTTTGTCTTTTATTTTTTAATTTTTATTTAATTTAAATTATTTAATCGAATAATGAATTTAAATATTTATTTAACTTTTTAAAATAATGTAAAATGTTCTATGTTAAATAATTTAAATATAAAAAGACTTAGGAATATAATTCTTGGCATATTCATTCATTTGAATGACTTTCATCTTCATTATTTATTGAAAATATTTTATTTATCAAAACTTTGAAATGTCCTACTTGTAATAATGGATAAATGTTAAATTTTAATGGAGAGTAATTTACTTAGATAAAGGGTAAGAATGTCATTTAAATTTAAGGGGTATGTTTTAGTAATTCAACTTTACACTAAAGTGTTTCCCACTTATATAATAAGATGATTTAGATCGTGGGCCATTTTATATATAAATTATGGGGCACGGAATCAGGTCTCTTCATAAAACTCGATATTATATATATATTTAAATTGGTATAATATTACATCCCGACACTCATATTACTGTGGCTGGGCCAGATGCATGCGACTTCGTCATTGAGTTATTTACTTTCAGCATTTGGGATCAATTCTCATTTCATATATATATATATTTTAGCCACAAGATCCACGTTTTAAAAATCCTGCATTCGCCCGATTATAATAACCGCGCGTATAATAATAAAGATTTGGGTGTTGCCTTTTAGGACGTGACTGATGGACACCGAATGAATCCTTCTGAAGGACGACATTCCAAAATCATGCTTGCAAATGTGGATTATATTCTTATTATTGACTTTTGTCAGAATTGCACCGGACAATGGCAATTTCAGAAATTTATTATGCAATTGCAATTTTATCATACAATACTATTATGATGTGAAGTTAGTGGCTACATATGTATATATGTATCACAATTTTATTTTTTATTTTTTATTTTTTGGATAGAACCATCTAATTATAAACTCATATTGTATATGCGTTATTACAACTTGAACATCTACATTATTACATATGGTGTAAACACAATCTTGTTGAGTTCAATAATAATATAATTGCATGCAATTGCAATTGTAGTACTGTATATTAAAATATTATTATTTTATTTTAATTGAGTTAAATTATTATGTTTAGAGTTCTCAAGTGAGCAAAATATTTAATAAATGATTAATATTTATTGTCAATATTCTCGACTATTCAATTAACACTTGAAAGTTTTTATGTCTTCTTTGTTGAAATTGATAATATTATTCA
This sequence comes from Datura stramonium, assembly GCA_018107945.1. Classification (NCBI taxonomy): domain Eukaryota; kingdom Viridiplantae; phylum Streptophyta; class Magnoliopsida; order Solanales; family Solanaceae; genus Datura; species Datura stramonium. Next base: position 36,364 of record JACEIK010004462.1, read on the forward strand.
TCTTACTCATTAAATGTGTCTAAGTCATGTGAAAATGTAATTTTTAGATTTATATTTATATTTTCAAGTAATCAATTAAAAAATATTTTTAGCTTTCATATAATAATGTCAAGATAAAATATAATTTATGCGAATCAATCGTGAATTTTATTATTTTGATGATTTATGATTTATGATTTAACTTCTTTTTGAACAAAGAAGTCAGAAGGTTCATAAACATGTAAAAAATAATTTTGTATTATTTGATGATGTTATGTCTAATAAGTTTCATTATATGCAATAGACATAGTACAATCAATTGAAACTTGCACAAAAAATCTATTATTGTAACATAAAAAATGAGACAAATGCACTCATTTTAATTGGGGAAAAAGTATAAATATTTTTTAATTTATTGGCCGACTCTCATGACATTCTATTATTTTCTAAATATCTTTAAAATAAAATAAATATCATTCGATGGTGACGGATATAAATAATCATTTTTGATAGGCAATAAAATACATGTATTATCACATGTAATTTCACAATTATTTTCTCTAAAATCTATTTTTTTTTTAATTTTAAAATATAATATACCTAATCAAATTCAAATGTTAAGATGAGGAAGACGTTTAGAAGATGCAAATATAAAAATTTATAGATTCTTATTTTTTAAACCCCAATTTAATGAGATCCAAGTGTTAAACGCATGCTAGGTCCATAGCCATGCTAAGATTCAAAAATGTAGAAAGATATTTGAATCCTCTATTATTGAACCTTGAAAAACTTCAAGAGAAAATGATTTGTCAAATTATTTGAGTTATGGCCAAATTGATTTTTTGGAATTTTGTAATGACGTTGTTGTGAAATTGTATTTAAAATTTGAGCTTGATTGATGCAAGTATTTGACTGTATTTTTTATTAAAATTTGAGTTCTTGAAAATGGAGAATTAAATGATGAAAATTGTGTTCGGATGAAGAGGTGCCAAAACTTTGAGAAAGGCATATAGACATTTCGTATTGATTAGAGCCTTTTTTTTAAAGTTTTTATGTGATCGAGGTAAGTGTTTCACGCATGGCTCCACAGGCAATACAAGGTGCAAAGAAATATGAATAAAAGAAAATTTAGGAGGTAACAAGACTCCCATAAAAATAGAATGTTTCGCTAAAATTCGATCATAAATTTAGAATATTTATATTTTTCCTTTTTTTTAATTATCTCGATAGCATTTTGTATAATTTCGTAACAAAAATACACAGATGAGAAATTAAAGTTTATCACACCACGGTGAAAAAATGAATCTTGAATCATGCAAACTGAATTTGTGAAAGAATATCATTAAATAATTTAAAGATGCGATAAAAAGTATAAAAAGTGAAAGAAAAGAGATAACATTCACTAAACTATCTTTTATGTTATGTTATAATCATCACTCGCATTAAGAAAACTATTCTGCCATTTATTAAAGACTTGCATAAAAATTTATAAATTAAAATCCTAATTGATAAACTTAAAAGGAAATAGTTTTAATTTACTTTCAAGAGTAGACATTACGAAATTACAATATAAGAATCAAGACAAAATCATATGTCACACCCGTAAATTCTGACATGTAGATGGCCTATTCGCATGTTCTAAGTAAGAAGCCTAGAATGCCATACATACTAGAAAAGGCCCTACACTGCATGTTGCCAAGCTCTGGCGCCGTAAGGCAAATGCAACTATAAATCGCATTCGATGAATGCGATTCTATAAATCGCATTCGACGAATGCGACTTAGAGGTCAAGTATAAAAGGGTCTCCCACTTCTGGGCTTAATCATTTACTTCCATTTAATTTCCGGAAACGAGCAGAACAGTACGAGGACGAGTGGATTCAACAAGATTTCATCCGTTTACTATTAAACGCGTTCCAAACTCGAATTAATCTGTTGAGAGTTTTAAGTCACGGAGCATTCCCCGAGGTTTACTGCGGAAATTCACTGGCAAATCATCACATGGCCTTGAAATGGGCCGTGATAATCGTCTAAATTGTCAACATACTCCTAGCTCTAAAGTAAGTATTTCTCCCTTTTCGACTTTCGAGAAATAACGAGTTTTCGACCGTTTTTCGATAAAACCAAAGTTTGGGCTATATATATATTGAAAGTGGATATTTTCTTTCGTATCATTAGCTTATTCAATTTCTAATTTGACAATATATGAATATAGCTGGGAGAAATAGCATAAGTAATCGAACAGCCATTTTTAAGTTAGCTCTAAAATCCGGTTTCTAAGGTATGTAAAGCTAGTTCCTTCCAAGTTAGTAATCCTAGTATAGCAAATAGCGTGAATTCTATAAGAGAGAATATCAAGTCGAGTATTGAGTCCAATAAGAACTAAGAAGCATGTTTTATGTTATAATGCTATGTTCGTAATAAAAGTCAAGAATCGAAGATTTCCACAAAATGTAAATTATTTTTGATGCAAGCATGAGAATGTAATCAATTTAATGCAGTAAAAGAGATTCGAATAGAATATCTAAACATGGATAGTATTTTCGCATTTAACATGCTTGCTATACGTGATTATTGTTTGTTGAGTCTTGTTTGTGCTAGCGAGGTACCCTAGAGCGGCCCTCGCAGCCCCCCGGTTAATGGGTTGTGCTGCCGACTCGCCCGCTAGAGGGCGAGGATACGTCACCCAAGGGAGCTGGTATGCCGTCCAAGTAGTAGGGACGAAGATGGAATGCAACATTCCCGCTATTAGCCGATCATAGCAAGATAGCTTACCATGTCGAGCGTTTGCGCCTGTGGGGCAGACATGTATACGTACATGATTACAAGCATACACAGGAGTCCTCCCACTGCATACGCTTATAGTCGAGGTCATACCGAAAGCCGCACTCCAAGGGGCCAGAGGTGCTCGTAGGTTAGTAGCGAGTGGAGTGGGATTTATTTTGACGGTTTCACCTGTGGTAGGGTATAGCTTGTGTGTCGGGTTGACACCTTCCTAGCTTACAATGGGTATAGTCCTTGTATGTTATATATATGTATATACATGATATCTATTAGCTGATAGATGTAAAGAAAGTCGCCACGACGATACGTATGTTTCGACCTTACCATCGCACAGATAAGCTATTTCGTATTCCATCACCCGTACTTCGATACTTTCTACCGGCTCGCACTCTAGTTATGTTTCGTTTATATTCAAGCTATGTTCACATTTACACATACCTGCAGACGTTGGTACCGACGCCCGCTTCGCGCCTCGCATTACTTGCCTCGCAGTACCTATAGGACGAGGAGCGATCCTCGTGATCCTGGCCTGGCCGCAGTCATAAACTCCCGTCATCCCAGCTTCGATATTCGTAGGTTTATATCATTTTCTTTTTTGTCAGAGTAGCACGGCAGGCTCCGGCCCCGTCCCGACCATCTGCCGCATTCTTGTGAGGCTTGCGATCGTGTATATATCTCCCCGTGGTTAGTTGTACCCTGGCCGTGGTGGGGCCGGCGTATGTTTAACAAGGTTTATGTTGGCCGTGTGGGGCCTTATCCAGGTGGAAGGGGCGAATTGGTTTGGCCACGTAGCCGTTAGCATCCGCCGTTTGGATTCAATAACTAGTCAAAGACGGGGGGTGGCCTTATCGGCCCGCAATGTGATTCTGGTTAGCCGTTGTTATTGTACAAAGGCTATAGGCCTAGCTCACTGAGATCAGATGCATGCACTCGCTATAACCCGTTGACTCGTGAATCGTAGCTAGAGTCACCCTGTGACACCGGGACAGGCTTAGGCTCAAGAGGTTCAGCAGCTTCAGTCCTAATAGGACACCAAAGCGCTCATACCTCCAAGGCGGGCGTGACATCATAGAAGCGCAAACTTCATAAAAGACGACCGACTCTCCACTCGCCATGAATCATCCGCTTCTTTTTCGATTCTTCTTCTATATAAGTAAATAGGATTCTGTGATTCAATCTGTTTGATTCAAAATGTCACAAAAACTTTTTGACACATAAGGAAAGCGATGGAAATAAAGAATATTTACATACCCCAAGTTTATCAACTTTTGGTTTGAAAAAAAGGTAGATGGATTGTCCGAGTTTGATTTTGGTTAAAATGTCAGGTAGGAATGGCACCCAGCTGGGTGCTGAGTCTGACTGAGCAAGTTCTAGGCTATATAGGTGTCATGAAAGTGCAAGACGAGTGCGAGGCAGGTGAGTTATGTGCTTATGTCGGGTTCCCTATGTGAATTTTAAGAGTTATCTTTCAAAATAATTTTTGGTCTTAACACATTAAAGCTCTTATTTCAAAAATGTATATTTGAGTATTATTCTTTAAGAATTTCTTTCTCTAGTTTTCTCCCTTCTAAATTGTCATTTTCCGTTTCTCTTAAGATTTGACATTAAGCAAGATGCTTGGTTGTCAAAAATTTTGACACATATTTTGTTTAGGAAATAAGTTCGTTAAAAAAAAAAAAGTTTTTCTAATAAAAATAGGAAAAAAGGGTCACATTATCTCCATCCATCCTCACAATCATCCACCCCCAACCCTCTCCTCCGTACACAACACCCATCACCCTACTTCAAGTCGATCACATAGGCACATATATTAAAACCCGGACAAATAACATGAGAATCCCACTTTATATATAACATTAAATTTGGCATATTATACTTTTCATGAAATTTAATTATAATTTTAAATGTTAATGTTAAAATTTAATATGATAATATTTATGTATTAAGTTTTAATTAAGTTAAATATCTCGTGCTATATATCTTTTATTTTCACGCATTTCTAGTTAAATTTACACCTACCTTGTTAATAAACACGTGCAAATATAATCTATTAATTAAAACTCTCATATAACGATCACTTTCTTGAAATTCATTTTATGGGATGCACTAGTTTACTAAATACGTACTTTGATACAACAATGCATTAATGGCGTGTTTTTCTTTCAATTAACCAATTATTTTAGAAGGCTAATTAGAAGATTAGAATTATTTTAATATCTTAATTGTGCATTCTCATTTCGCTTTAACATATTTAAAATTGAGTAAATGAAATCTCTTACCTTTTTATAATTTAAATAAAAAAAATAACTTTTTCAAAATTTTTATATGTAAAAATGAATATCTTTATAAAAAACCCATAAAATTAAAAAATATGTATAAAGGACCAAGAAATCATTACTCCCTTCAAAATGTACCTACCTTAATTTGACATAAGACAAAAATATTCAAATTTAGACAAATAATATGGGAATATCCCCTTTATGCATATTAGGCGAAACATTAATTTAGCATATTATAATTTTCACAAAATTCTATTTCTAATATAGAAAATTAATTATTAAAAATTAATATGGTAATATTTTTCGTGTTTTAAGTTTTTAATTAATTTAGTTGTCTCGTGCTATATTCTTTTATTATTCATTTACTTCTAGTTATATATACGCTTACTTCGCTGATAAAACACATATGAACATTGTAAATTAAAAGCTCTCAGATTATGATCCTTCTACATTATTAGAATTATCAAAAATAAATTATATCGTACTTTATTCAAAAAATAATCCAACATCGTCTCACAAAAAATAATTATTAAAATATGATATGATACAATTTTTTATATCTTAATTTTTTTACTAACTAAGTTGTGCCCACATACCTTAATTTGACATAAAACATAAATATTCAAATTTAGACAAATAACACGAGCATATCCGGCCGCTTTATGCATATTAGGCAAACATTAAATTTAGCATATTATACTTTTCACAAAATTTTATTTCAAATATAGAAAATCAATTATTAATATGATAATATTTTTGTGCCTTAAGTTTTTAACTAATTTAGTTATCTCCTGCTATATTTTTTCATTATTTATGCATTATTAACTATATTTACGTCTACTTTATTAGTAAAACATGTATGAACATCGTAAATTAAAAGCTCTCTGATTATGATTCTTCTACGTTATTAAAATATCAAAAATAGATTATATCGTGCTTTATCCAAAGAACAATCTCATCTCACCTCAAAAAATTCGATTATTAGAATGTGATATGGTAATATTTTTGTGTCTTAGTTTTTTAAGTAATTAAGTTGTCTCGTGCTATACTTTTCATCATTCATGTGTTTCTAGTTATATTTATGCTTATTTTGTTAGTAAAATACGCGCTAACGTCGTATATTGGAATTCCCCATATTATGATCCTTCTACATTAGAATATTAGAAATAGATTATATCGGATTTTATCCATAGAATAATTCAATGTCGCATCAAAAAAATTAAAATTTAAAAATTTGATATGATAATATTTTTCATATCTTAAGTTTTTAACTAACATAGCTCTCGCATGTTATATTTTTTTCGTTATTCATGAGTTTCTAGTTATATCTATTCCTACTTTATTAGTAAAAACACGCGTGAACATTTTATATTAGAAGCTCTTGGATTATGATCTTTCTACGTTATTAGAATATCAAAATTATATTACATTGTACTTTATCCAAAGAACCATCCTATGTCACCTCAAAAATTCAATTGTTAAAATTTGATACGGTAATATTTTTCATATTTTAACTAATTTAGCTGTCTCATGCTATATCTTTATCGTTACTCATGTGTTTCTAGTTATATTTAAGCCTACTTTGTTAGTAAAACACGCGCGAACGTCGTATGTTAAAACTCTCATATTATGATCCTTCTACATTATTAAAATATCAAATATAATTTACCCGTTCTTTATCCAAAGAATAATTCGATGTTGCATCAAAAAATTAATTTTTAAAATTATTTGATATGGTAATATTTTTCATATCTTAAGTTTTTAACCAACTTAGTTGTCTCGTGCTATATCTTTTCGTTATTCGCGCGTTTCTAGTTATATTTGCACTAAGCATGCACGAACGTCGTATATTAGAAGCTTCAGACTATGGTCCTTCTACGTTATTAAAAAATCAAAACTAGATTATATCATACTTTATCCAAAGAATAATTTTATGTCACATAAAAAAAAAAAATTGATATAGTAATATTTTTCATATCTTAAGTTTTTAAATAACTTGGTTGTCTCGTGCTGTATTTTTTTGTTATTCGTGCATTGCTAGTTATATTTACTCTTAGTTTGTTAGTAAAACACGTGCGAACCCTGCATATTAGAAGCTCTCAGATTATGATTTTTCTATGTTATTAGAATATCAAAATTAGATTATACCGTACTTTATCCAAATACAATCCTATTTCACCTCCAAAAAAGAAAATCAATTGTTAAAATATGATACGGTTATTTTTCTTATCTTAATTTTTTGACTAACTTAACTCGGGCTATATCTTTTCATTATTCATGCATTACTAGTTATACTTAAGTTTGCTTTGTTAGTAAAACACACACGAACATCGTTTGTTAGAACTCTCATATTATGATCCTTCTACGTTATTAAAATATCAAAAATAGATTATACCCATACTTTATCCAAAGAATAATTCTATGTCACATAAAAAAAAATTAAAATTTGATATGATAGTATTTTTCACATCTTAAGTTTTTAACAAACTTAGTTATCTCGTGCTATATCTTTTCGTTATTCATGAATTTCTAGTTATATTTACACTAAGCATACATGAACGTCGTATATTAGAAGCTTTCAGATTATGATCCTTCTACGTTATTAGAATATCAAAATTAGATTCTATCATACTTTATTCAAAAAATAATTTTATGACACATAAAAAAAATCAAATTTTAAAATTTGATATAATAATATTTTGCATATCTTAAGTTTTTAAATAACTTGGTTGTCCCAGTCTACATCTTTTTGTTATTCGTGCATTACTAGTTATATTTACGCTTAATTTGTTAGTAAAACACGTGCGGACACCGTATATTAGAAGCTCTAAGATTATGGTTTTTCTACGTTATTAGAATATCAAAATTAGATTATACCGTACTTTATCCAAAGTACAATCCTATGCCACCTTAAAAAAAACAATCAATTGTTTAAAATATGATACAGTAATATTTTTCTTATCTTAATTTTTAACTAACTTAACTGTCTCGTGCTATATCTTTTCATTATTCATGCGTACTAGTTATATTTACGCTTTCATTGTTAGTAAAATATATGAGAACATCATATATATCAGTAACTTTTGGATTATTGATTCTTACACGTTATTAGAATATCACAATTACATTATATCATACTTTATCCAAAATATAATTTAATGTCACATAAAAACACTTCAGTTGTTAAAATATACGACAATATTTTTATTATCTTGGTTTTTTAACCAACTTAACCGTCTCATACTATATTTTTTCGTTATTCATGCATCATTAGTTATATTTACGCTTACTTTATTAGTAAAAAAATGCACGAACGTCATATATTGAAAACTCTTAGATTATGATTTTTTTACGTTATTAGTATATCAAAATTAGATTATATGTACTTTATCCAAAGTACAATTTTTATGTCACCTCAAAAAAATACTTATTCGTTAAAATATGATTTAGTAATATTTGTTTATCTTAGTTTTTTAACTAAAGTAACTGCACGTGCTATATCTTTTCGTTCTTCATGCATTACTAGTTATAATTACGCTTACCTTGTTAGTAAAACACGTGCGAGTATCATATACTAGTAACTTTCAGATTATTAATTCTTCTATGTTATTAGAATATTAAAATTAAATTAGATTATATCATACTTTATCCAAAGTACAATTATATGTCACCTAAAAAATGCTCAGTTGTTAAAATATGATACACATATTTTCTTATCTTAATTTTTTAAACTAACAAAAAAATCTCGTACTGTATTTTTTCATTATTCATCCATTACTAGTTATATTTAGGCTTTATTTATTAGTAAAAAACGTGCGAACGTCGTGTATATTAGAAACTCTCAAGTTATAATTCTTTTACGTTATTAGAGTATCAAAATTAAATCATATCGTATTTTATCCAAAGTACAATTTATGCCATCTAAAAAAATACTTAATTATTAAAATATGATTCGATAATATATATTTTTTATCTTAATTTTAAAACTAATTTAACTGTTTCGTGCTATATCTTTTCGTTCTTCCTGCATTATTAGTTATACATTTACTTTATTGATAAAAGGCGCGCGAATATTACGTATTAAAAACTTTCAAATTATAATTTTTCAATATTGTTAGAATATTAACATTAAATTATATCGTATTCTATTCGAAGAACAATGTTATTTGTCTGAAGAATTCCAACATTTTTTTTAAAGAAAAAATTAGTTATAGTAGGTAATATTTTGGATATTTTTACATAAGTTAGTAAGTAATTCTTAAAATTACCAATAATAGAATTGAGCAAAGTGTACACCATCGTCATCAATTCATCAGGAAAACTAAAGAGTCAAAACCCCCCTCACCCCCACGCTCTCCTCAAATCCGAGAGCCTTCTTTCTTTCTCTCACTACAACATTTAACTCAATCTGTTCCTATCTCTCTCTATATCTATATATATCTATACATCAAACCTATACATACAACAGAAATAGTACTACATCTGTATACGATTCGTTCCATAAAATTCCTATTCAATCCCTAAATCTTTCAAAGCCTTTATCTTTTCACTTGAAATCTGAATCTTTTGCTTCGCAATCTTTGAATTTTCTTGTCCCTTTTTTTTTCGTTGGAGTTGGGGACCAAAACCCTAGCTTTCACTTTCAGCTTCAAACCTCCCTCTTTTTTCAAACCTCAGTAATTTTGAGAATCAGAAGTGATTGGCTGTGGTAGATTCCACGGTTTCCGGCGTTTCTTGATTTATTCAGGTGATCTAATTTGCTTAATCAAATAACTGCTTAAATTTTCAAAATTCTGGAGCTCTGTTATGCTGGGTTTTGTTTGTTGCATTCTGGGTATGGCTAATTGAGTTTTATTTTTTCGAAATTATGGAAATTTGTGCATTTTAGTAGATACTTATCTATTCAACTAATGCTACTGAAGCTACATGGAGGGTTGGACATTGATTTTCCCCTGAAATAGTTAGTTACTTTTGTTCTCTTTCGGGTTTAAGAGTAATGATTTTCTTGAGCGTCAGATTACTGTAATACCTGTGGTCGCTTCTACAACTTGTCTGGAAGTGTACGTGCACGTGTGCTATTTAGAGAGCCTCTTATTAATTTGCATTTAAAAGATATGTAGTATTATTTAGAGTTTGAATGAAATGGGCCCAAATAGAGTGGCATGGATATAAAGGGCTTTGTATTGAGGCCTAGTTGATTGATTAATCTAGATTACTGTAATCGCGGGTAATTATTTTGGACGTTCTGTTATTTATTCACTATCCGTTGGCATCACGAGAAATGTTTGACTACTTTGGGAAGAGGATCTCATTAGTGATTTAGAATCTGTAGGGGATTTTGCTTTACTCAAAACCCTTGGGATCGATATAAAGGATTCATATAGTCAGCTGCGACTAGTTTGAGATTGAGGCCCAGTTGATTGATTAATTGAGATTACTGTAATAGCAGGTGATTATTTTGGACGTTCTGTTATTTATTCACTGTCTCTTGGCATTGCGAGAAATGTTTGACTAGTTTGGGAAGAGGATCTCATTAGTGATTTAGAATCTGTAGGGGTTTTTGCTTTACTCAAAACCCTTGGCATCGATATAAAGGATTTCTATAGTCAATCGCGACTAGTTTGAGATTGAGGCCTAGTTGATTGATTAATTGAGATTACTGTAATAGAGGGTGATTATTTTGGACGTTCTGTTATTTATTCACCACCGCTTGGCATTGCGAGAAATGTTTGACTAGTTTGGGAGGAGGATCTCATTAGTGATTTAGAATCTGTAGGGGTTTTTGTTTTACTCAAAACCCTTGACGTCGATATAAAGGATTCATATAGTCAATCACGACTAGTTTGGGATTGAGGCCTAGTTGATTGATTAATTGAGATTACTGTCATTGCGGATGATTATTTTGGACGTTCTGTTATCTATTCACTATCATTTGGCATTTCTAGAAATGTTTGACCAGTTGGGAAGAGAATCTCATTAGCGATTTAGATCTGTAGGGGTTTTTGGTTTACCTAGAAACCTCAACGTCTATATCAAGGATTCGTATGGTCAATGGCGATTAGTTTGGAATTCAGGCCTAGTTGATTGATTAATTGAGATCGCTGTAATAGTGGGAAATTATTTTGGACGTTCTGTTATTTATTCACTATCGCTTGGCACCGAGAGAAATGTTTGACCAGTTTAGGAAGAGGATCTCGTTAGTGTAACTGTGAAGTCAATCTTTTTGGTATTTTCTGTTTCTTTGGATGATATGATGGGTCAGTCATTTGCTTCGTTGGTTCCAACGTGGCAGCTGCGGGATCTGCTATTGGGTTAGATATTTTTGTTATTACTTGCCGAGTCCGAGGGACTATTGCTGTAGAATTATCCTGCCTTTGTTTTGACTACCCTAGTCTAGAGGACTTGATGGACCACCTCAGAGGTCGGAATCTGTAGGGTTTTTTGCTTTACTCGAAACCCTTGACGTCGATATAAAGGATTCATACAGTCAATCCCGACTAGTTTGGGATTGAGGCCTAGTTGATTGATTAATTGCAATTACTGTAACAGTGGGTAATTATTTCGGACGATCCATTATTTATTCACTATCGCTTGGCATCGAGAAATGTTTGACCAATTTGGGAAGAGGATCTCATTAGTGATTAGAATCTGTAGGGGTTTTTTCTTTACTTAAACCCCTTGATGTCGATTGCCGGTGGATCTAGTTCCTTCTCTTACTTTCCAGACTATCAATGGGGCTAATCGGGCCACTTGTTATCTTTTAATCGCGAGATGTGCAATGCGGTGTAGTTGGATTTTTTACCATCTTTGGATTGTTGAGAAATGGTCGAAATGTAAGATTCGCTTAGTTTGCATTAGTTGCGGGATTTCTAAGTAAGTTAGTTTCTTGTACTTTTGTTGAAGAATTTTTTAATCATAACAACCAAGTTCACGTGTCAATACCACGTCCAGGATCTTAGGAAAGGGGAAGCTCTATACTGCAGACTTTCTATTTTAAGAGCTCATCAAGTAAAGGTTGTTTCGGTATTTTCATTGCTAAATTTTGGGTGCATGGTTAAGAAGTCAAATTACTAGGTATTGCTCTAATTTTTGGCATCTGTGAACTTTTCATGTAGGCCTACGGTACTACACTTAACGGTCTTGTATTTTTTTTTTTAAAAATAAAAATACTGTAGTGGATTTTTGAACCCAGTGTCCATTTGAAGCCTCGATTGAAGCCTGTTGCTGAATGTACTGCGATACGTGATTGTTTATAAATGGTTGCCATCTTGAGTTAAGAACAATGACATCATCTTTTTCTGAGTTCCACATTGCTAATTAGGTAAGCTAGAGCAATCAGCTTCATTGTTGTTTGTTACCTTCATATGTACATAATGTAGCGTTCCAGACTTCTTGATGATGCGATTGGATCCCTTAGAAATCTATTATGGTCCATTTCGTAGTTCCATAGCCCGGCCAGCAGGTTAGGGTGGTGCGTTTTGTACATACTAATTATGCAAGTATATGGTGTTGTAAATAACTTATTGTTAGCATTACAAATAACAAAATGTTAACAAGATTGTGGTTATGTTACTTCTGTACCTAAGCTTGTATGTGCACTTGTGTATACATAATACATCTTGCTTTTTTGTTGGAGAAAATGTCTGAATTCATTTCAAAGATTGTAGAGAAGGCCAATTAGGTGATGTACTTGGACATCGTCTAAGCAGAAGTTTTCAGAGCTATTTCAGTCCAAATGACTTTACTTTTTTGCTTTCAATGTCCAGCTTTGAAGTGACATTTTATTGTTAATTAAAAAGGTATTATTTGTAAATTGCTTGTCGTCTAGGTATCTGTTAGTTGAATAATCTGGACTTAGGATGGGTTTTGAATATCTTCATGGAGTCAGTATCATGTGGTGATTCCTTGTAGAACGAGGACCTCTTGGAGACCTATAAAAGGAAATTGATGTTCACTCTAAGGTGTAAATGGTTTTGGAATCACCTGGTGGACTGCATTGTCTATTAGATTTCCAAGTCAAAGTAAACATAGCAAAATTTAAGCTTGCGAAAGCACATAGAGAAACGAAGTTCTTTTAACAATAGCAAAATTTATGTATGTGCATAGTTATGATAAATCTAGGAAGTAGAAATCAACGATCTTCTGCCCAAGTACCTTTATAAGATATAAGATTATAATATTAGAAGTAAATGTCCGTTATCTTCTGCTAATATACCTTTATAGGTAGCTAACTGCAGAGAACTTTTAAATTCCAAATTTATGTTGGAATAGGAGTTGAATACTCTTTTTTTTGGATGATGTATAGGAGTTGAATACTCTTTTGCTTTTGATTTGTTATTTTTATACGTGATCTGCTGCATAGGACGAATGCCGCCCTTTAAAGGCAATTCTTTTGAAGATCAGGTTCAATTGTGTATAACTGGGCGCAGGCTGTTCAAAGTGTTGATACTTGATAGGAGACTGCTAATAATGTAATACTGGTATACACACACACACACACACACATACAAAGAGAGAGATACACACTCAGACTCCAATACTTGTGTATGTCTACATAAACACATACATGTTTTTATCAATATATATTTTGCACACACAAATACACACACATTTATTTATCTGTATGTATGTTTTTACACAATTGTGCATTTCTTTAACAGTGAATATTGCCCTATTTGAAATCTAGCTCTTAATGTTGTTGTTGCTGTTATTATTTACTTATTACATATTTTTGTAATTACTGCTGTAACAGTTCTTGCAGTTCGACTAGAATACATCCTACTGTTGTCCGATGCTGGAGGCAGCATGCAGGTGATAGTTTGCAGAGATGCAAAGGTATCATGGTGGCAGCTGCACTAGTGCAGTTAATAACAGCGCTATTGGGGGGCCGTCAGCCAGGGATTCATCTCGGGTGGAATCAGCCTCCCTTCCGCCTAATTTCTCCAGGTAATATCTCCTGTAATGTGGAAATTCTTCCGGAGTAATGGTGTGGGCATGCTTTTAATAGCACGCCAGAAGCTTATTTCACTAGTACTGTGTCAGTTTCAACAATCTGGACGTGTCAGCGTTGGACATACTGAATCGTGAGTTTCACCTTATATTTGTCTATGAATTGATCAAGGCAGGATAAACTTCATGTGAAGTCAAGAATACATGATCCTGAATTTGGTCACTTCGTTTTTGTCTATGTATTCATCAAGTTGGAAGGAACCGTAAGTGAAATCAATGGTAAAAGGGAGGATTTAGCGGGGAATTCAAAATCATGGAGTGCAGATAGATAATTGATTGAAGCCGACATGTTTGACGCTTTCTCCTCCATTAGTTCCATCACTTATTTTATTAAGTGACCAGAATGGATCAAGAGTATGAATTGAAGTACATTTTGCCACATGTACTTGGGATGCATTTGGTTGCGTTAATCTCTGAGAATTCAGGGATCAAATGGTAGACTGTCTCTTGGCATTAGAATCCCAGGTAAATGGTGTATTATGATGGGTTACTGGTAGGTTTACTAGCCCGTTTAGCCTGACAAGCTATGTCTTACCGTTGGCATATTGGACTAACAGTGGGTATCTCCCCTCACCCTCAAATCAAATTGACGTTTGATAGTCATAGGATTGTTCAACTTTTTTAAGTGCAAACTCTTCAAGAAAATTTATCTACACTTGATTTGTCATCCTAAATATGATTTCCGTCCATCAAATGCATCTCAATGGCTGGCATAAGAAAGGAAACACAAGAAGTAGGAAAAGATATAACACATTTTTTTATAACAGATGCAACTGAACAGCCTATGATAGAACAAATTGCAAATATATATAGTTCAAAGACCTCTCCGGCAAGATTAGGTTGCGGATGGTGCTGTAGGGTTTCCTTAAGGGAGTTAAAGATGGGGAAGGAGATGGAGTGGTCACATTAGGGTTTTGGGGAAATGAAATGAATGAACCAGTTGGTTTCCTGGTTGTTTGTATGTTCAAAACAGTCCTTTCCCGTCTCGTTCTCTTTTCTCTTGGAATATAATTTATGAATTAGTAGGATGGCTTGTACTGCAATTGTTTTCTGGCAAAAAAAAATAGTAGGATGGTTTGTTGATTTTAAAAAATAAACAAACTAATTAGCTGGGTTGTTTTTCCCTATATTGTCTAATCCTTTATCAGGTTACCAAGATACCCAAATGATCCCCTTAGTCCTTATAGTAAGACATCTACCCAGTGCAACAATTTATCTCTTGAATCTCTTTTATATTCAAGGTTGAAGGTTGCGAGGTGCATATACAGACATTTCATCAACTTTCACGCTTTCACTACCTTACTAACAAGTCAGACGTCCTAGAGGGCCAGCAGAAAGTTGGATATCATGGCTTGGTGGCCAGGACGACATCATCTAGATGTTCCTATGATGACTTTGTTGCATTGGACAATTTATTTGGAATTTAAGTTAAAAAACAGACATTAAATATCTTCATCCAAAAAACAGACACTAAATATTCTCAACTCACCTTATTATTCCCTGTCTCATCAGAAGTAGGCGTGCTGACAATTTTATGCAATTCTTGGTTGTCTCATCATAATCATCACATCTGGCACAAGCACAACTGCACAACTGCACAACTGCACAACACATTGCAAATATGAAAAAATATATCTTCATTTGAGAAAGGAAAAAAAAGAGAAATGTAGACCGTATCTATGTAAGACCTAAGTTTTTCTTTCAAATTTTAGGTTTTATGGATTCCATGCATCTGTATTTCATCTTCATCTAATGGTTCTTTGAATAGCTCATTTGCAGTACTTAATATTTTAAGCCCAAAAGAATTGTGTTGGACTTTCCAGGAGAGCATGCTATGTGAACTCTTCCCTTTTTCTAGCTTAATTTTCCCTCAAGTGGTAGACTAAGCTGAAGATGTTGAGATGGAACTTTGTACAATTGAGGAATAACCTCTTATCCCTTATTTCTTTTTGGTGCACTTGTGAGGTTCCTTTATGTATAGATAGTTAGGTGCATATCTTTTTTGTAGGTTCTCTGATTTTTGGTGTACTTCTTGTGCACAGGAGTTTCATGCTCCCACTTTTAATAAAATTATTACTTTATCACCAAAAAAAATAGAGAGTAAGCTGACATAATCTGTTCTTGCAGACGGCCATCACAACTAACCCCGTACAAATTGAAGTGTGACAAGGAGCATCTCAATTCTAGGTAACTTGGCGACGTGAAAATTGACTACTTGTCGGTTTAGATGATACCATTTTCTAATCTTATAGTTCCTTTTCAGACTTGGACCCCCTGATTTTCTTCCTCAGACTCCTAATTGCCCTGAGGAGACATTGACCAAAGAGTATGTCCAATCTGGTTACCGGGAGACTGTTGAAGGTCTTGAGGTATTCCTTTTCTGCTGCTCATACTTTTTTGTTTTGGTATTTACTTGAATATACTCTTTTCTGCATGTTTCGAAATGCTCATCTTTGTTTAAGCGAACTGCTCTATTATTTAAACAACATTAAGGTGCTTAACCATGACAATTTTACTAGTTATCCTCTCTTTCTTCTTTCTGCTCCCCAAATAAAAACATATCTGCATTATGGCGTCTTTCAAGAATTTTGAAAGTTAACATTTAGTTTTTTGTCATGGTCCACTAGTAAAAGAATACATGAAGAGTTATACTGTCTAGTGAATTTGTAATAGAGGGACTACAATGAGGGCATAGCCTTGTGCATAGTAGGTAATAAGAAATATGTCCTTCCAGTGGTATTATTCACCCTAAATTTGTGCAATTCTACTGTTCAACTGATCTACTGTTTAACTAGATAATCACAATGAAACAAGCTCGTTGCCCATGCGCAGCCAAGCGTTAGGACTTTATGTTGAGTGATTAATGCGTGATCTAGTTGCCCATTTGGGTAATACTATTGGCAGACCAACCTGTTCTGTGGAGGAGAGTATTTGGTTTGGTGCTTTATGTTCCTGGCCCCTTCGCAAACCTGTATAGAAAGCATTCGGCATTTGTCACAGTTAAGAATGCTCTTCAATAGCTTCATCAATAAAAGAATGCTCTTTATAACATGATCTGTTTTTTCTTATGGAATAGGAGAAACATAAGCATCTATAGTGCAGAGTTGGCGATTATAAATCCAGTAACTTTTTCATTCCTCTATTTTTCTATTAATTAGAAAATCCACACTTCTCCTCACCATTATTCTCTTCTGTTTTCTTCTTTTTTGAATTTTCTCTTGGTTCTTTTCTTCTCCTGCAGTTTTCTGTTTCTTCATTTCTCCTCTTTCTCTTATTTTATGGCCTTGTAGCTCTTCTGCTTCCTTGACTCTTGCGGATCGGTTGGTTGATAGACTAATGGGTTTTTTGATTGTCATGTTGCCAGGAAGCCAGAGAGATATCATTAACTCAGCTTCCGGCTTTTACTAAGCCTGTTATCTTTAAGTGCAAGGAGGTAAACTTTTGAGAATATATATTTGGACTGTGCATTGCCTTTTGTGTTCATTTTAGTGACTGTTCTAGTGTATGTATGCCATTCTCAATTTCAAAAAGTGTATATATGCCATTCTCAATTTCAAAAAAAAAAAGGTGTATATATGCCATTCTGGTTTTTCGTTCCTTGTTTGTTGGAGCTGGTAAGTATGCCATTTTAAATTACTGACTAGCTGTTTCTCCGTCTCTCTGCAGTCAATTAGAAAACGTCACAGGGCTATCAATGAGTCTCGGGCTCAGAAGCGAAAGGTAATATGTTCAATGAATTATATGGCAATCTCTGACTACGGATCCGGGCTTTTGCTTCAATTCTCTTGATTTCTTCAGGAAGTCTTAGATTTATATTTGTCCTCCCATGTAATGTAACATGTGTTTTTTGAAAAGCATGAAGGTAACCTGGTGATCACATGAATTTATTAACATTACAGGCAGGTCAGGTTTATGGAGTTCCTCTTGAGGGCTTACAGTTGGCGAAACCTGGTATCTTTCCTGATCAAAGATCATGCGGAGAAGATTTCAGGAAGAAGTGGATTGAGGTTAGCTTTCCATCTCATCAGGAACCCGTGAAATGGCTTTCTGACGAAATATGACATCTGATCCTTATTGATTGTTAAACATTGAATTGGAAAAGAAAAAAAACAGTGTGTAGTTGGTCAGCCTGATACAGAAATGTATGTAGCGTATGTGATGAGGTTCTTTATTACGACTAACAAAGCAGTTAACATGTCCTCTCCATTTGTGTGCTTATAGTGTTCCTGTCATATATGAACAATAGGAGGTGAGATCAAGCTCTTGACATATGTGCTGGCTAATTATCATGTATAGCGTTTGACAGTTGGCAAGGAGCTAGGTTCCATTTGGTTTAGATTACGAAGTTCATTTGGACTTCATAAAAAAGAAGGATTTGGATTATTTAACTAATTTATGCGTGATGATTTATCGAACAAGGATAAAAACAACTATGTCTCAATCCCAAGCAAGTTTGGGTTGGTTGAATGAATCTTCACTATCCAAGTTGTTCTACGGGTAGAACATGGATGAGTTTCACTAAAATAACAGATGATTTTTTAGCTAAAGGTGGCCTTTTCCTATACTATCCATGCTCTGTAATGATTGTAAAACTGATTTACTGAAGCATCTTTATTAATTCAGGTAGAATCAAGCCAACCATGTGTATGGTTCAGATCTTGTAATCAGAAAGGGAGGGGGACAAGTAGCTATTTTATCATACATGTCACATTTGTTCTCCTGTGTGTGTGTTGATTTCATGGGAGACTACTGCATTATTCCCTCTGGATTATAGCATCTTCACTTGGAATAGTTTATCAACTACACCTCAGTCCCAAACTAGTTGAAGTTAGCTATATGGATATATGTAACCATTCAACTTTATTTGAGTCCATTCTTTCCCTTACTAAGCAATTTGTCCTCTTACGACAAACTAGGGATTCTCTAAGAGTTGAGGTTCTCTGAAGTGAAAACATGGAGCATAGACGGGATCAATTTAAAGCTTAAACTGAATGGATTTTTTCATGAACTGGATGGAAATTTCTATGTAAAGGAAAAAAATTGAATGAAAATTTCCTTCTGATTCATGAGATTTTATCTCTTGGTGAACTGTGGTCTAGCCCCCTTTATTCCTTGGAGCATAACGAGAAGTAAGGACTAGAATCATGGTTGGTCTTCTTCTGATTTAAGCTAGTTCTAGTTGGGTGGAGTATTTATATGAATATTTGGTTCTCTGGCCCATCTTATTTCCTTAATTTTTCGTTCCTTCTACTTCCTTTTCTGTAGGGACTAGATTTTCTTGTGAAGTTTTTGGGTTTGGAATTCTGAACGATTTCTAGGCCTGTTCTTGCTAGAGAAGATCGTCCCAACCTATCTACTTAACATCTAATCCCATGCTGTCGACATTCCTTCTCTACTCGTTTAAGTTTCTTTTCTGAAGAATGGAAAAGGACATACTTTTCAGCAGCCAGAGGAAAATATTTAAATCCTAGTCTCTCCATTTTGTTATTGTTCATCATTTTCTTTGTGTATTGAATGCAATATTTTTGATGTGATGACTTGCATTACTTTCTTCCCGTCCTTAGCGTTTAAGCAGTGTGGATGCAACAACACTTACCTTGCATCCTTGGCCAAAAAGAAAAATTATGTTAGAGATCGAGTACAGGTTCTTTCATTACTTCATCATTTTCTCTGTGTATTGAATGCAATAATTTTGATGTGATGACTTACATTACTTTCTTCCCGTCCTTGGCATTTGGGCAATGTGGATGCAACAACACTTACCTTGCATCCTTGGCCAAAAAGAAAAATTATGTGAGAAATTGAGTACAGGTTCATTCATTACTAGTCAAGTTAATATTGTATCACGTATGTTTACTTGCTCTTAATTTGCTCGACTCCTTGGTGAATGCACCAATCAGAGGTTACTAGAAAAAATTGCCGAAGTCATTGACTTCTATCGGGCTCTTAGTTTAGGCATTCTATTGCTGTTATTACACATAAGATATTCACTTCATCTACAATGGCTTGTGCAGCCATAGACTCTTGGCCTTTTTTAACGACTAGCTTGAAGGGAAGTGTGTATATTATTGATGTGGAAGCTCAGTCGTTCCTCCTCTTTCAGCTGTTCTGTTTGAAGTTACTTGATAGCTTTTATGATATGATATTTGATGCAGTATTTGCACAAACAAATTTTTGATAAATTTAATTGGAATTGACTACAAAATTTGCAATTATTCCCAGGGTTTATCCCAACAACATAAAAGGCTAAAGTCTTTGGCCGATCATGTTCCCCATGGTTATCGGAGAAAGTCGCTTTTTGAAGTCCTTATCAGAAATAACGTGCCATTACTAAGAGCAACATGGTTTGTCAAAGTAACTTATCTCAATCAGGTAACAATATTGGTTGATAGCTGATACTGGATTTAAACTAGCTGATACTGGATTTAAACTAGCTGATACTGGATTTAAACTAATTTGAATAGTTGTACCATTAGAAGGATCAGACTGTACTTTATTCTTGCAGGTTCGCCCTGGCTCTTCCAGTATATCATCTGGGGTGGCGGACAAAACACATATTTCCCGCTCTGAGCAATGGACAAAAGATGTTATTGATTACTTGCAATATTTGTTGGATGAATTTATTTCAAGAAACAGTGTCCATTCTGCTTTACATATCAGGGATCGGTCGCCACAAATGGTTTATGCAGGGTCAATTCAGCTCAAGAGTGATCCAACCTTGGGGACCATCGATTGTGAAGAGCCATCACTGCATTTTAAATGGTGGTATGTTGTGCGCATTTTACAATGGCATCACAAAGAAGGGTTGCTTATCCCATCGCTCGTTATTGATTGGGTGCTCAACCAACTACAGGTATTGCCTGCTCAAACACTTGTTACAATATCAATGAAATGTTGAATTGTTGGCCATTGTATTCTGTCTTTTTGGCTGAGATTGTGATGTCTCCTATCTTGTGCTTTACAGGAAAAGGAATTACTTGGGGTTCTGCAGTTGTTATTACCTGTAATATATGGTTTCATCGACACTGTTGTATTATCTCAGTCCTACGTGCGCACTTTGGTGGGAATAGCTATTCGTTTCATCCAAGAACCTTCTCCCGGTGGATCTGACCTTGTTGACAACTCTCGTAGGGCTTATACTATGGCTGCTCTTGTTGAGATGCTTCGATATCTGATGCTGGCTGTGCCTGATACTTTTGTCGCTTTGGATTGTTTTCCTGTGCCACCATGTGTGATGACCAATGTGGTGACTGATGGGAGTCTCTACTCTAAGGTAACTGAGGATACTAGAAAGGTTAAAAATGGTCCTTTTGAAGTTCCTTATTTTCTTAGAGATAAAGGCCCGGACGTTCGGTCTGATTCTTATTCCATTGGCCGTGTTGTATCTTCAATTCAGAAGCGAGCACAGTATCTTGCAACGGCTGCAAGACCCGGCCATCCTGGGCAAAGTGTTGTCAAAGCTTTACATGCCTTGGATAAGGCCCTTGCACATGGGGATTTGAGAGAGGCATATAAGTTTCTTTTCGAGAATGTTCATGAGAGTTCTATTGATGATTGTTGGTTTGCAGAAGTCAGCTCCTGTTTGCGTTCCTCGCTTAAGTATATCCGGGGTGTTGCTTTGTCATCTATTTGTTCCGTTTTCTTCATCTGTGAGTGGGCAACTTGTGATTTCAGGGATTTCCGTTATGCACCACCACGTGGAATGAAGTTCACTGGGAGGAAAGATTTTTCTGCTATATATGTTGCTGTAAGGCTTTTGAAACTGAAGATGAGAGAGGCAGGAATTTCATCAAGGCTCAGGGACCTCAAAATTGTAAAGAATAACTATCTTCGAAAAGATACCGGCCAGCTGACTAACTATGCTGGTAAGAGTCCTGCTAGTGGTGCTTCTGAATCTCTGTGTAATTCAAGGCGTGCGCGTGAAAAATGTGGTGATTTCCTAGGTATGTTTGATAGCCCAAGCCCTTTGCATGATGTTCTTGTGTGCTGGATAGATCAGCATGAAGTGCTAAATTCAGAAGGTTTCAAGCGTCTTCAACTACTGATTGTTGAACTTATCCGAGCTGGAATATTTTACCCACAAGCATATGTGAGGCAGCTAATTGTTAGTGGGATAATGGATGGGGATGGACCTCTTTCCGATCCCGTGAAACAAAAAAGACACTGTAAAATCTTGAAGCACCTGCCTGGTCCATATGTTCATGATGCTTTAGAAGAAGCTCGAATTGCTGAATCCCCTGTTCTTTCAGAGGTAATAAATATCTACTGCAATGAACGTAAGCTAGTCCTTCATGGGATGATTGATAGCTACAACACTGCTCGTGGCAGTTCTTACCATAAGCATAAGTCCTGTCCTAACTCTGTTGAGAGTCTATCTGCACCCTCCATTGATCAGTTGAGATCTTCTGAGTCTGGATCCTTTCCTTTGTCCAAAGATGTTGGCAGAGCTGTTGAGCTTGAAGAGTTGAAAGGGTCAATTACAGCATTGCTGCAATTTCCAAGCTCTTCGTCAGCAGATGCTGGAGTTGATGAGTCTCAGTTTAGTGTTAAGAAGGCTGTTGTTTATGGCGGCAACGGGATGGATAGCAGTGAAGGAACACCTGGGTGTGAAGAATGCAGAAGGGCAAAGAAACAAAAATTAAGTGAAGAGAAAAGTTCTTACAGTCAGATCTATCCACAAAATCCATCAGATGATGAAGAGACTTGGTGGATGCGAAAAGGCCAGAAATCTATTGAGTCTTTTAGAGCAGACCCGCCTCCTAAACCAGCCAAGACAGCTTCTAGGGGTCGGCAAAAAATTGTCCGTAAAACTCAGAGTCTTGCACAGTTGGCTGCAGCCAGGATTGAAGGTAGTCAGGGAGCATCCACAAGCCATGTTTGTGATAGTAAGGTTAGCTGCCCACATCACAGGCCCGGCACTGAAGGCAGTGTTCCCAAGTCAGCGGATGGTACCAGAATGCCTAATGGAGATGTTGTTTCTATCGGGAAAGTTTTGAAGCGGCTCCGTTTTGTAGATAAAAGGACCGTGACTGTGTGGTTGATAGGTATTGTAAAGCAGCTAGTGGAAGAGTCCGAGAAGACTGTGACCAAGGTTGGCCAATATGGTCGGCCATTCTCTGCTGCTGATGAACGGGGTTGTGTGCGATGGAAGCTTGGTGAAGATGAATTATCTGCAGTGCTGTATCTGATTGATGCGTGTGATGAATTAGTTTTGGCAGCCAGGTTTCTTCTGTGGTTGTTACCTAAGGTTCTAGGCAGCTGCAGTGCTACAGTTCATGGTAGTAGGAACATTCTAACAATTCCTAAGAACACAGAAAACAATGTCTGTGAAGTAGGCGAAGCGTACCTTGTATCATCTATGCGGAGGTGATCTCTCTATTTTTGTCATTTAGGATAGTGACATTAGATCTTTTTCTGCAGTTGTTTTGTCATCAGCTTTTGAATGTGTTGGCATTGTCAGTTCTAGTTGATTGGTTATTAACATGCGTACTGTGGCTCTGGCGGTATGTTGGGTTGAAGGTAGAAATTATATTTTCTTGATGTGAAGGGCAATTAGAAAAGGGTAACTGCAGTAATTTTTTCTCTTATTTTCATGTGTATAATGCTTTCAAATTCTTTTGGCATTATCATTTATGAAGTTCCTTGAGATAGGTAGATCAATTTGGATGGTGGAGTCCGGTATATGCAGATAAAATTTGTTTTCTATTTGACATATAAGCCTGAACATCTGTACCTATTTAAATAAATAACTTAGTCTGCTTTAGTAGCTACTTTGTGAATGGAGTCAGATTTAGGGTAAATGTCACACGGTAGTTGCTTCTCTTCTGTTTTCTGGTTGGATTATTCTGTGGTTTTTGCTGTTTAGTTAACAGTTGGACTGCATCCTTAGGTTATTGGCTTGAAACTGTTGGACCATCTCTTGTAACTGTCACATGATTTTTTGATTTTCTTCTGCTATTTGGTTGAGTTATTCTGTGGTTTCTTCTATTTAGTCAACTGTCGAACTGCATTCTTGGGATATAGGGTTGAACTATTGGACCATCTTTATCCTTACTTCCTGTTATGTCTTTGGTTCAGGTATGAAGGCATCATTATTGCTGCAGACCTTATTCCTGAAACATTATCAGTGGTAATGCATCGTGCTCAAGCTATTCTGACATCAAATGGAAGAGTTTCAGGTTCACCAGCCGTAATCTATGCGCGGTACCTCTTGAAGAAGTATGGCAGTGTTGGGAGTGTTACTGAATGGGAAAAGAATGTCAAGTCAACCTTTGACAAGAGACTTGCTTCTGAAGTTGAATCTGGAAGACTGGTGGACGGAGAGTTTGGATTTCCACTTGGTGTCCCAGTGGGAGTGCAGGATCCAGATGATTACTTCCGGCAGAAGATAACTGGTGTTCGGGTATCTAGGGTTGGTTTGAGCATGAGAGACATTGTGCAAAAAAAGGTTGATGAAGCTGTCAATTATTTCTATGGCAAAGACAGAAAGCTTTTTGGGCCCAACTCTGGAAAAATTCCCGTATTCCAAAAATGGGAAGATGTATATCAGATCGGTCAGCAGATTGTAATGGGATTAATGGATTGCATGAGGCAGACAGGTGGTGCCGCTCAGGAAGGAGACCCGACATTGGTTTCCTCCGCTATATCTGCAATTGTTTGTAATGTTGGGCAAGTCATAGCAAAGATTCCTGATCTGTCTGCCAGTAATAATCACCTGAGTTCATCCACTTCTGCTTCATTGCAGTTTGCACGATGCATCTTACGCATTCATGTAATATGTCTCTGTATACTTAAGGAGGCTCTTGGAGAGCGTCAAAGTCGTGTCTTTGAAGTTGCTCTTTCTACTGAAACATACTCTGCCCTTGCACAACTTTCTGCTCCTGGAAAAGCTCCCCGGTCTCAGTTTCAGTTGTCTCCGGAATCGAATGATTGTAATCTGTCCAGTGATATTCTAAACAATTCAAGTAGGCTAGCCATTGGGCGTGCTGCAAAAATATCTGCAGCTGTGTCTGCACTTGTTATTGGGGCAATTCTTCAGGGAGTTTCTAGCCTGGAGCGGATGGTCTCCCTCTTCAGATTGAAGGATGGGTTGGACGTTGTCCATTTTGTGAGGAGTATGAGGTCCAACTCAAATGGGAATGCACGTTCAGTTGGGACATTAAAAGCGGATAGTTTGGCTGAAGTTTCCGTTCACTGGTTTAGGGTGCTTGTGGGGAATTGTAGAACAGTTTCGGATGGATTTATTGTAGACCTTCTGGGTGAAGCTTCTATTCTGGCCCTATGTAAAATGCAGCGCATGCTGCCTCTAAACTTGGTCTTCCCTCCTGCATATTCAATGTTTGCATTTGTGCTATGGAGGCCATTGATTCTCAATGCAAGTTCTGGGACACGTGATGAGGTCCAGCACTTGCATCACTCTCTAATGATGGCTTTTGGTGATGTTATAAAGCATTTGCCCTTTCGTGAAGTATGTTTGAGAGACACACACAGCCTTTATGACCTCATAGCTGCTGATACTGTTGATTCTGATTTTGCATCCCTGTTAGAAGCAAGTGGCATTGACTTGCGCTCAAAGGCTTCTGCCTTTGTGCCACTCCGCGCACGGCTTTTCCTGAATGCCCTTATTGATTGTAGAATACCACAGCCAATTGCTAAACAGAATGACGGAAATCAGGTGGCAGTACAAGGAGAGGCTAAGTTCCATTGCGCTGAAAATGAGACAAAGCTTCTTGATAAGCTCGTATACATTTTGGATACCTTGCAGCCTGCCAAGTTTCATTGGCAATGGGTTGAACTCAGGCTCCTCTTGAATGAGCAAGCTGTAATTGAGAAGCTTGAGGCCCATGATCTCTCTTTGGTTGAAGCTTTAAGATCCCTCTCACCCAACACTGATAAAGCATCAGCCTCAGAGAACGAGAGCAACATTATTGAGATGATCCTTACCAGGTTGCTTGTTAGACCTGATGCTGCTCCGCTCTTTTCTGAAGTTGTACATCTTTTGGGGAGGTCACTTGAGGATTCTATGCTATTACAGGCTAAATGGTTTCTAGGAGGCAACGATGTTCTTCTTGGAAGGAAATCCGTTCGTCAACGGCTCAATAATATTGCTGTAAGTAGAGGTCTTTCAACTAGAGCTCAATATTGGAAGCCATGGGGATGGTGTACTTCCAACTCCGATCCCACAACTAGCAAGAGAGAAAAGTTCAAATCTGAAGTTACCTCCATTGAAGAAGGAGAAGTGGTGGATGAAAGGACTACCTTGAAGCGGCCTGTGAAGGGGTCTGGTCGTGCGGTTGATGTTGAAGGGCTCCATGTCAGTCAGCAGCATGTCACTGAGAGAGCCCTTGTTGATCTGATTCTCCCTTGTCTGGATCAAGCTTCTGATGATTCACGAAGCACATTTGCTAGTGATATGATCAAACAGATGAACCTCATTGAGCAACAGATCAATGCAGTTACTCGTGAAGCAAGCAAGCCTTCTGGAACAGTTGCTTCTGGAATTGAAAGTCCAACAACTAAAAGCAGCCGCAAGGGCGCGAGAGGTAGCAGTCCTGGGTTAGCCAGACGAGCCACTGGTCCAGCAGAAACAGTACCACCTTCACCTGCGGCATTGCGAGCATCGTTGTCATTGCGCTTGCAGTTTATCCTGAGACTATTCCCTATAATATATGCAGATAGGTAAGAATATGTCGCGGGCTGAATTTTTGCCATTGCTCAAACATACCACTACTATCTGTAAATAAAGCGGTCACACTGTCCGCTGGTTTTCTTCATGGAAGCCCCCTGCTATATAATACTTGTATATGCCACGACAGGAGAAATCAATATAGTGATTTGCTGATATGCAACTGTAGTTTTATGCGATTAAATTAAGTTTCTATGTTAGGGGTGCAGTTAATCTCTACTGTATTGGTAAGAGTGTTATGCTGGTGAGTTAATTATGTGCAACATGCATAATTATTTGCCATTAGTTGCTGATTTAGAGAATATCTCCATTGTGGTATGCAAATTATATTTTCTAAAGTAAACGGGAGGTTTGTCTATATAATTGCTAATCGTCATATTTGGCTGTTTCAGGGAGCCATCAGGGCGTAATATGAGATGCATGCTTGCCTCAGTTATATTACGTATCCTTGGAAGTAGGGTTGTGCACGAAGATGCAAGCCACTCCTTTAATCAAGCTTATAGTTCAAAGAGAGAAGTAGATTCACTTGTGGAGGCTTCTGCTACTGCTTCTGTGGTTATGTCCTTGGAAAGTCTCTTTGATCGTTTATTATTGTTATTGCATGGTTTGCTGAGTAGCCACCAACCACGCTGGCTCAAGTGGAAATCAAGCTCTAAGTCACCCAGTGAATCTAGCAAGGACTACTCTGCGTTTGAACGTGAGGGAGCCGAGAGTCTCCAGGTCTGATTTTTTTTCTTTTGACCTTTAATATGCAGAGTCTGGTAGAATTAAATAGTACATCTGTATCTTGAGGTAGTAACCTTATGATGAAGGTAATATTAAAAATGGAAACATTTTACTAGATGGGAAAAGGTAAATTTCCAGGTCCTACTTCATGTTGTGGTGCAAAAGCATGTAAATAATATCATTGTTTTTCTTCTCTATATTAAGCAGCCATTTCATATTTGTTGAATATAACATCTGTAGTATAATAATAGTACAGTGAGACTTCATGTGTAAATGATGGTTCCTTTTATCTATGGTGGCACACTTTGTAAAGAACCTTGTGTGCAGCCACCACCAGCATATACATAAAATGGAAACTACTCAAAAAGTAGACTATTATATAAAGGGTTTTAACTTCTATGGACATGTACTATCAACTCACTTGGAAGGTAATAAACGACAACCACCCATAATAAGTGAAATTAGTAGCATAAAAATGTAAGGCAAGTAGCCCTCCGTAGCAGGTCAAATTGCTCTGCTGGTGTGAAAATTCATTTACAATGTCGGTGGCTATAAAAGCTAAATCGTACTATAAATTAGAAAATGAGGTATTTGTCTCTTCCTGCTGTATAGGGGGGATTGAATTAGAAATGACAACCTGCTGTACAGGGTAGAATTGGAAATGACATAACTACCCACAGAAAAAATTAGACATGACAAAACCTGCTCGTGAGTTTCTTTTGTGAGATGGATGGGAGGGTGGTTGGGGAGGTCATGCACATAATGCAAAGAGATAATGAGAGCAAGAGAGATGGAGAGAGAATCTTTAAGCATGCCAATGTCCTTGAGGTTTCTGTAGCAATGGAATGGAAATCTCAGTGTGGGTGAAATAATTTGGACAACAGCTTTACTCATCAAAGAATCAAAGAAAGGGTAAGAGATCAGGTGTTTTTGGAAGAAAGTTATGTTATCACTTCTAGGTGTCAATAGTATCATGTGACCTAAGCAGGATACATTTTTGTTTCTTTGGTTTAGGTGCGCTATTGTGATACAATCCTCTCTACATGGAAGTGTCTTTAAAAGTTGTGTTTTTCTATAATGTGCTTGTAGTTTAGAAGTTGCAAATGTCTCGGGAACAAAATTCATTTTTATGGGTTTCTCGTTGTTGAAATGTGTAGTCGCTTCATCTAAAAGTTTAAGCTGGTAGAGGGGTGTTATTTTTTGAATTTATTTTAGGTCTTCAACATGCCTCTTTAGACCTTGATTCTTTTCCTTAGGCCAAGCACATGAAATATTTTGGTTGACCAGTGGCTGTGAGGAGGAGAGTTGGAGAGAATTCAGAAGCTTATTATTTCCTAAAGCTTAGCTGGTATTTCTTGTAATAACGTGTTTAAGGTCTTTTTGCGTTCACCATACTTTTGTCTGTTTCTCTTGATATGTTGATATCTTGGAGCAAATTTTTAATCCTGGCTTGGTGTTTGTTTCCCTAGAATGAAAAATTTTCCAGGTTTATTTGTGATATTAGTATCCAGATGACATTAAATGCATGACATATAAAAGAATGACCTTTAAACGACGTACAGCCATCTGACCATCTCCATGTGAAAGGTTGTTTGTATTCGATTCTCAGAGTCTATATCTGTGAGATGAGATAGTTGCATTGTTCCAAGAGTAGCTGAAAACACAAATAATGGAGGCTTGTTTTTGAGAGATCATGATTTGTAAAATTATATTTATGATGAACCTCTTGTCGTTAACCTGTCTTCCTGAAGTCTATGTTAGACAGTTTTATCAATTGCAATCAATAGAATAGTTAAGAATGTCATCATGTTGCAAATACATCTAGTTCCCTTTCTGTAGATTCTTGGCTGGGTTTCAATGTTTTTTTTGCTTATATTGACTTAATAAATTATTCTTTCAAGTTGAAGAATTCCCTACTATCCTTTTACTGGATCTTTTTGAATGGAAAATAACCACTGTTTTAGAATGTATTTATTCTATGCAAGTTATCCATTCTTTGGCTGGCTTTGATGTATATTTGTCGATAAATTAAATGACGGTGCTCCATTATATTCTTGATTGGTGCAGAATGATTTGGATCGGATGCAGCTGCCTGAAACAGTCAGATGGCGCATCCAATGTGCCATGCCAATTCTTTTCCCTTCTGCTCGGTGGTCAATATCTTGTCAGCCCCCATCTGTAGCACCTGCTGCTCTCAGTTCCCTTCTACCCAGCAACCCAGTATCTGTATTGCACTCTTCTAATGGTTCAAACCAAACTCAGAGGAATACAGTTTCATTATTACGAACTGCAACGAGTGTGGCTGGGAAGGCCAAGCACGTATCATCACAGCAAGAGAATGATCTTGAGGTGGATCCATGGATTCTTTTAGAGGACGGAGCAGGGTCAAGCCACTCATCAAGTAGCTCTCCCTTGGTTGGCGGGGGTGATCATGCCAATCTGAAGGCATCCAACTGGCTTAAAGGCACTGTAAGGGTGAGAAGGACTGATCTCACATATATAGGTGCAGTAGATGATGACAGCTGATATGAGTTGCATAATTTCTTTTTGAATTGGGTGAGGAGCAGAGCCGAGACAGGTCTTTCATTAACTAACCCTATGCACTTGTTTGGTGTCTGGAATCACCATGTCAGAGCGTTGCTCTGTTTGCCTCTGGTGGCATATGAAGCTGCTAGGAGGCCCATTCTTTTCTGGGGCATTGGGTTGCAGACAAACCGCGAAGCAACTTTTCTCTAGCCTGCCATCCAACTGCTCTAGAACCCAGCTCGACTACTAACTTGTTCGTTAAGCCCCTTGTTAGATTTGCCCAAATCTTGGTGCTGTTCGGTGGTGGTTGTACATATTGGAACTATTGTTTCCCTTTACATTGAGCTGATTAGAATATTCAAAGAAACGATATGTAGCTGTTTCATGATATGAAAAGTCATTTTGTATCCTCAAAATCAGAGTAAAATTCCTTGCGAACAATCTTTATGCTCTCATTAATTGATCTTGTTGGTCCTGCCAGACTCTCCAACCCACCCACCCCAAAAAGAAGAAGAAGAAAAGATAATAAGAAAAACATACACGCACGCAAAACGAAAGGAGGATTGATGCTGTTGAGTAGCATTTGCATTTCACAATTCTAGTTCTATTGAACTTGTTTCTGTCCCAAGTGCTTGTGCAAGTTCATTGTGGCTATGATAATATACTTTGTATGCCAGGGTTTGCTTGGGTTTGAGATCTTCTGATTTTGCACTTTTACTATTAATTTAGTGCAGATTATGCAGGGTGAACGTGTAAGGGAAGTTGCTTTTTATTATTTTATTAAGTTTTAAGTTCCTAATGTTTTCCTAAGAATTGTTGTTTGGGGTTTCATGATTGTTTTGGGTGGCAAGGGAGGAGGTGAAAGAAACATTACCTGTAAATGCATGATACATGTAATTCTTTACTGCTTAACCTTTCTTCGCTCCACTCTGTTGTTTTGCAGATTAGTTTAAGCTAAATCTAAGCAAAAGCTGATTAATCTTGGTAGTCACATACTCCTTTTAGCAAATCCCAAATATTGGATATTCATAATAGAAATTCATCACCAAAAGGAGTGATGTTCATTCACTTCAAGTTTTG